>JAOXJP010099651.1:0-14433 GCA_025762735.1 Platanus orientalis | reverse complement strand
CTCTTTTTCTCTCCTATTGAACACTACTCTATTCTATTGAGGAGAAGTTGTATGAGCACTTTCTCAAAAGAAAACTCATCTTTGGCTAAGCCCAAGGAACACTAGAGCCAAGTACTTGGAGCTTATGGGTAGCTAAGGCAAACTCGCTTAACAAGGAGCACCCCACTATTAAGCAACTAGCAACATCAACCAACTTCTGGTAATATTTATTTGACTTTGTATTCATTTGCATTTCTAATCATTATTGTTATTGTTTTGCTTCCACCAAAGACACCAAAATCTTGACTACCTTTGTCGGAGACACCGGAAGTAGTACACACTTGCTAGAGACACTGAGTGTTGTTGTTTAGCTTGTTTGTAAGCAAGTAGTTAGGTTTGTATATTAACCTAGATTGTAATAATACCTGAATGAAATATACCTAAGATTAGTAGTGAGCTTTAGAAGAGTGGATGTAGGCCCGAGTGTCGAACCACTATAAATCTCTTGTTGTAGTTGTGTTGTGTGATTGCTTGTCTCTTTAACTTTCTGCTCTCTATTGCTCTTGCTTAGCTTATATTTGATATTATACTTTAGTAGCCACATTGAAGCACACACACATATTTGAGCTAATATAAAAGAAATTAATAACAACCATAAGATAAATTTAAAAAGGGGTAAATTAATTGAGAAATCATATTCAACCTCCTCTCTGATTACTTTAGAGCTATTTCAGAGTTTGGTAAGATTATTTGTTAGTTGATAAGTATTTAGTCAAAGTTTAAGGAAGAAGATAAGGCCCTAATCCTTTTGTCTTCGCTTCCTTCATCATATGAGCATGTTGTAACAACTTTACTCTATGAGAAGGATTCTATTGAGTTAAAGGAGGTAACAACAGTCTTGCTTTCAAATGAGATGAAAAAAATGGGCTTTGTTAGTGGTTTAGTCTTAGGTTGAAGTCCTGGTTGCTCACAGGAAGACAAAGGAAAAGGGATTTGGTAGATCCCATCAGGATTTTCAGTGTCACTATTGCCATAAGAAAGGGCACATTGCTAATTTTCTTAAGCTCAAAGAAAATAAGGAGAAGGTTAAATCCTCGGATGCGGTTGGCATTGCAGAAGAAGATTCAGATGATGACATGGTTCTGTTTATCACCATTGGTGATGATGGTTTTCAGGATGTTTAGGTTCTTGATTCAAGTTGTCCTTATCATATGTGTCCTAATAGGGATGTGTTTTCTATTTACAAGTCCATTGAAGGTGGAGTTATCTTGATGGGTAATGGTATGTTATGCAAGATTTTGGGTATAGGTACAATCAATATCAAGATGCATGATGGAGTTCTGAGAACATTGACAAGTGTTCGGCATGTTCATGATTTAAAGAGGAACCTTATTTCTTTGGGTGAGCTAGATTCTAAAGGGTGTACAGCCTTTATGAAGAACAAATCCATTGGATTCTTAGGAGTGTTCAGATTACTTTGGAAGCAAGAAAGGTTAAGAATATTTATTTGTTAGTTGGGAACACATTCAAGGTGGAGCAATTTTGTCTTTTACACCATATTCAGGTATACTCTATTCATAGTTATGGCACAGGCGAATGGGTCACATGCATGCAAGACGTTTGGCAGTTTTAGGCAAGTGGGGTGGTTCACTCTAAAGTGGGAAGTTTGGGTTTTATGAGCGGTGTGCTTATGAAAAGCAGCACACAAGTATTACTTTTGCTAATTCTGCTTTGTTGTATCCAAGCAAGTAGGTTGAAGACAGAGATTTGGGTGTTCAATTGGAGGAGGAGTTGGAGTGTGGTACTCCTATTTTGTTAGGACTAGAAGATGTTGTTTCAAACCCCATTCAGGTTCCAGATGTTCAATAGCATGGACGTGTGTCCAACTTGGATGTTAGCCCTCTAGTTAGAGATGGATTTGAAGACATGGTTGCAAATGCATTTAGTGTTGAGGAGTTAGAAGATATGTTGACAAAGCTGAGTTTGGTGATTGAGTTCAGAGGTGGCTTAGACTCTATCAATTTGAAAGAGAACTGATTGCGTACCCTTCTGGGTTTGGTGGAGAAGATGATCAAGGAACTTTGTTCAGTTTGGTTTGATGAATTCAAGCCAAGGTGGAGATTTGTTGACTCAATGTCTTGCATTCAGCCATGTGTAACACAAAATTCACCAAAAAATGGTGGTTTTGGGAATTTGGGGTACTTTTGGGTTTTGACCCAATTAACGTGTTAGGGTTTTTGTGGTGTTTCTATATAAGGTTTATTTTAGGATTTTTGTTAGGTGGAAGAGAAATACTTTGGTGAGAGCCAATAACATATTTAATTTTAGAGAGTTCTTCTTTGGGTCTTTCCTTAAGGTTTCACCTTTGGGTTTGGGAACTCGCCATTGTGTGTTTTGTACTCTTCTTTATTCTCTGTAATAGTGAAGTTATTGATCATTTTCACCTGTCGATGTAGGCAGGTTTGCTGGACCATGTTAAATATTGTCTCTTGTGATTGTTCTTTGCCATTTTCTATTTTCTCATATTGTTTCATGCATTGCATACTTGAATCTGATCCGATGCTTGTTCCACTGTGTTGTTCTGGCACAACAACTTGGATGTGAACAGATGCATTAGTCTCATATATACTCCACTAGAAGTTCTTGTCCAGGTCTTTTCTCTATTTTCTTCTCCTCAATTCTCAACTTAAATTTATTTGTCACCAACATTATTAATTAATACTTAAGTTGCTGACAGTGAGTCATTTTCTCTTGCAAGATAGTATCAACAATCAACCATTTTCTTCTATTGATATCCACCAACGGTATGTGATTGGTAATGATGCAATCAGAAATGGTATGATTTTGTGCCTTGTTTCTGAATTAGAGGAAGTGGAACAAGAGAATGAAGACAAGGGTAACTTACTAAGCTACACTCTAGTTATAAAAGCTCGTATGCACAGGAAGCAGAAACAAATCACTTGTACAAGTAGTTTGGTTATTGAAGGCATTAAAAGGACCACTCAAAATATAAGATGCATTTACCATTTCCAAGAACCAAATTGGTTTGGGTTTCCTTTGAAAAGAAAAAATGAAATTGAGATTATGGAAATACAATGGTCTGGATGCAATCCGTAGCCTAAAGTGAAGTATTCAAAGCTCTCGTCAAAAGACAAGTAACATATACATCAACTAGTTAGCTAATTGAGTTCTCGGATGGTAGAAGATTCCTTTGACATGTCATTTGTTGATGATGGAAGATTGCAATCTCTTCGAGAGAAAGTGGAGGACTAGGAACAGGATGACAAAGGACAGTGTTATAATAAAGATCTAGCTCGTAGTCTAGGCTTAAGATGAAGATTGTTACTCTCGGCTGATTATTGTATATGTATGGGTGATTTTTAGCAGAGAAGGATACTCTGTGAATATTGTTTTTCCCCTCATTTTTTGTTTCTCTAAGAAGAGAATATTCAGTTTTTGCAGACATTGGATGAAAAAATCAAAGAGTTTGAATCATTTCTCAAATGGAAAAATCACCCTTGTTCTAATCTATACACAACACATGCGTGATACGGAAATTTTGGCAAATCTATGGACATTTTAGCACAAAAAAAGGATTACTATATATGTATTATTACCAAAATAACCTTATCACATGTCTTTATGTGACTGGGCATCATTGGATCATCATTGGGTGAATACCCCATGATTATTTTTTCTTACACATGGTTAGAACATAAGTGAGTTAAGTGGGTTTTGCGGGTTTGATTATTGTGAGGGAAGGTGTTAGGTACCCCAATCCATCCAACCTCAGGTGTTTATCTACCTATTTCATTGAGTGGTCATTTCTTTTCTATTCCTTATATAGTAAGTCTAATATATGAGTTGTCACCTTGATATATGATCTACAAATGACCAAACCATTACATCCATAACTTGGCCACTTTTCCTTTCTATCTTATCTTGAGTGTGACAACCTTCCTTATTACTAGAGGAAATGATCCAAACATTTATACCATGTACCTCAAGAGTAGTTCTTATACTAAAAGCTCAGGTAAGAATGGAGGTCTCTCCCATGCTCCAGCACTACTAAATCTCTTTTCATCAATGACTTTAAAGACAAAACTTCTTATGTATTTCGTGTTGATGTTTAACCAAGTTCCTTGAAGATATATGTGATTCCTTGTGTGTTTATATCATAGCACTACTATTTTCTTTGTTTTCATAAATTCTGAATATTCGACCCCTAGGCTTTTCCCTTCATTAATACCCTCCCATCCCAAAAAACAAAAGTACTAGTTAGTAGTTAATAATCAAACCTCCATTTTTATAATGAAGAAAAAGCTGTGGAGACAGGATTTGAACCTATAACTTCAAGGTTTTTCTAACATACTACTTTAACGGGTGAACAGCCAAACCATTGGAACATATAACAGCCCAAGGTGGCAAAGAGCTCACATTGAGGGAAGAAAATTAGGAAGTGTTTGGGCTTAACTCCAAAAGCCATGGAGATCTCTAGAGATCGATGCTACGTATTCATGTTTGTCATGTTATGTAGGCAATAAAACTAGGATCGACATTTGGCTATACCCGATAGGCAATCTGTGATGCCGAAGGTTACAACCATTTCATGTGAGGGAGAGTCCTCACTGAAACTTTACATGGCTTGAACTTAACAAGGCCAAAAATGATTGATGCATCATTTTCGGTCATACATTGTTGTGATTGTGGACTTGATTGGGGTGATGATGCATCATCAGGTTGCTTACCGTAGGGCTGATTTTTAAAGGGCAAAGGTTCACCATTCTGATTACATGCTGTAGGGAGACTTTGATAGTTCATGATTCAATTGACAGGTAAAATTTGGCTGCCAACGGACTTTGCTGGTTCATGATTTCATTTGATAGATTAATCTGGCCGTGGATGGACTTTGTTAGTTCATGATTGATAAATCTAGCAGTGGATGGACTTTGTTAGTTCATGCTTTCACTTGACAGATAAATCTGACCACAAACAGACTTTTCTGGTTCATGATTTCATTGATTGTTCTTGCCATAGGCGAACTTTGTTTATTCATGTTTTTATTGATTTGTTCTTTCCACATGTGGACTTTGCTTGTTTATGCTAGGAGATGATATATCATCTCCAATCTCAATTAATGGAAGATGAGACATCATCTCCACTTTTTTTATTTGCAGGGAGATGATGACTCATCTCTTTGTCAATTGCTAAGAGATGAGACATCATCTCTACTCTTTCATTTGCAGGGAGATGATGAGTCATCTCTTTCACAATTGATGAGAGATGGGGCATCATCTCTGCTCTTTCATTTGCAGGGAGATGATGAGTCATCTCTTTCTTAATTGATGAAAGATGAGACATCATCTTTGCTCTCTTTTTTTCATTTATTTGGGATATGATTTATCATCTCCAACTTTGTTTGACCGTAAATGGAAATTTGTAGGGCCATGAATGGCAATTTGTTGGACCGTGAATGGCAACTTATTGGGCCGTGAATGCCAATTTTTTGGGCCGTGAATGCTAATTTGCTGGGCTATGAATGGAAATTGGTTGTGCCATGAATGGAATTTTGTTGGCCCATGAATGTTAATTTATTAGAGATGATGCTTCATCTTGGATTATTTTAATGTTCCTTAATCCCAGAGTTGTCGATAGTTGTGTATAAGGCTTTGCTTAGCGACTCGATGACATAGCCAACAGTTGATAGTGATGATTGATTGATGATTGGGCTTGAAGCTTAGATCAACTAGACTTAGCATTTACTTTTGAAAGAGGTTTGAAATTCATTTTACAAAAATGTCTTCTATTGATTTTGAAAAATTGGTCCCTTCAAGGTCTTTAAACCTTGAGAATGACCTGTTATATAACTCTTGAATTCATAGGGTTGTGTTTTCCATATGCTACCAGATTCGGTTAGACCTGAGGGACATGTCTTTATGCGCAAGTTTAACAGTTTTACCCTTGTGGGGGTGTGTCTATTCATACAGTTTTTACATTTATGCCCTTAGTGACTGTTGAACCAAATAGGCACACATGTAACTATTAAATTACACCTCTTAACACATGTCTGTTCTATACGGACATGTAGGTGCCTCTTAAATCATTCCTTTTCACACATGCCTGTTCAATATGGATGTGTAGGTGGCTACTAAATTGTAACTCTCGTGCATTTGTGTCTGTTCGAATACCAAAGGTTGTGTCCCTATACTTGTTCCAAACAGACACTAACAATCTATAAATAAGTTGTCCCTCCATCATTTCAAGTATTCGAATTTCGATCAAGGAATTAGTATCATAATGCATCCATGTCAGTGTCAGTGTAAAGGAGAAGTACAAGCACAAGTTAGTTCGCCAGACACACAGATTGTAGTGCAAACTTAGTGCATCATTAGTTTTTCCGATGAAAGTCTAACTTAAAAAATGCGTCAGTTTGTAGAGATGATGTGCAATGGTGAATTTTTAAATAAGGACCCTAATGAGGCTTTTGATTATTTTGATCTTTTAGTTGAAAATTAATGCCCAATCTTGGGACACAACTGATACATCAGAAAAGTTCAAGCCTTCTACCAACCCATCTGGGGGTGATAAGTATCATCTCAGGGAGGAAGATGACTTGAGTGCTAGGGTAGCTAGTTTAGCTTGGAAAATAAGTACTAGGGTAGCTAGTTTAGCTAGGAAACTAGAGTCCATGGAATTAAGAAAAGTTAATGAAGTCATGTATGTGCCTAAAATGAATGATGTTTGTAATATTTGTGAAACCATGGGGCACCTTACAAATGAGTGTCCAACTATCCCTCCTTTCAAAGAGGTGTTGCACAATTAAGTAAATGTTATAAACATGAACAAAAAACCTTTTCATTCACTTCATTCGAAAATCTACAATTTGAGGTGGAGGAATCATCCCAATTTTAGTTGGAGGAATAATAAAGTTGCACAACCTCCTCAAGGTCATTCTAATTATGTTTCTTACAATCTCCATCCTAAGAAAAGTCTTACGGATACATTGCAACTATTCATGCAAATTCAAGCCACCTTAAATAATCAAACTTCCCAGGTCATAAGTGAAATTAGAAACACTCTTAACAAATTAACCACTTCATAAAACATTCCAAAAAAGGTAAATTTCTAGCTTAAGCACACCCTAACCCCAAGGTCAATTTAGTATTGGTGAGTCTAGTTCATATGATACACAACTTGAGCATGTTAAGTCTATTACAACTCTTTATAGTGGAAAAGTTATTGAAAAAACGATTCCAACCAAAGGCAAAGAAAAAGAAGAATTTTCAAAAATAGGGAGTAATATTGACCTTAATAAGCCTAAACCAAGTGAGGTTGAGAGATGTCCCATTCCCTCTCCTTTCCCTCAATTGAATCAAAATGCAGAAATCCTTGAAGTTCTCAGACAAGTGAAAGTCAACATTCCGTCATTGGATGAAATAAATCAAATTCCTTCTTATGCCAAGTTTTTGAAAGATTTGTATATAACTACGTGTAAGCTTAACATATAAAAGAATGTTTTTTTTAATTAAGAAAGTGAGTGATATCATTTAAAAGAATATTCCTCCTAAGTATAAGGATCCAGGCAGTCCCACCATGTCATGTGTTATTGGTAATTTTAGAGTGGAGCAAGCTTTGCTCAATCTTGGGGCTAGTGTGAATCTTTTGCCTAATTCAGTGTATGAATAGTTAGGTCTAGGTGAGCTAAAGCCAACCACAAAGACTCTTCAACTTGTCGACCGTTATGTAAAAATACACAGAGGAGTAGTGGTGGATGTGTTGGTCTAAGTTGATAAATTTTACTTTCTTGTTAATTTCATTGTTTTAGACACACATCCTGTTTTGAATGCTAGTTCTCAAATTCCTATGATTTTTGGTTGCCCACTCCTTAAAACTCTAATACTTTGAAAAATTGTAGGAGTGGTGCACTTAAATTATCTTTTAGAAACATGACCCTAGAATTAAACATTTTTAATACTTGCAAACAACTTAGGGATGATGATGAGGTTTAGGAAGTCAACTTGATTGAGACACTTGTTCAAGACCAATTTAATATGTCATGTTTTCCTGATCCTTTAGAGTCTTGCTTGGTTAATTTGTATGATTTGGATTCTAATGAGGATCATGAAATTGTATAGCTTTATTATTTATTGGATTTTACGGAAAAATTAAAAGTGAACGCGTGGAGGCCTAAATTTGAAGAGCTACCACCCCGTGAGCCCAAATAGTTGTCATCACATGAAAAAGTAACTAAGTTGGAACTAAAGCCCTTACCAATGAACTCAAGTATGCATTCTTAGGATCCGAAGAAATTTTTCCCTTGGTAATATCCTCTAAACTTGATACTTTGTAAGAAGATAAGTTTCTTAGAGTTTTGAAAGAGCACAAGGGTGTCATAGGATGAAACATTGTTGATATCAAGGGAATTAGCCCCTTAGTGTGTACTCACAGGATTTATCTAGAGGACAATGCTAAACCTTCTAGGGAGATACAACATAGGTTGACCCTACAATGAAAGATGTTGTCAGGACTAAAGTTTTAAAATTGTTAGATGTGGGAATCAACTTCCCCATAGCTGATAGTAAGTGGGTGAGTCCCACTCATGTTGTGCCTAGAACTTTGGAGTTACTATAGTAAAAAATGAAAATAATGAATTGATTCCCACTTATGTAATCACGGGTTGGCATATGTGTATTGACTACATTAAATTCACTATTGTCACTAGGAAAGACCACTTCCCTTTGCCTTTCTTGGACCAAATTTTAGAAAGAGTAGCTGGTCATACCTACTATTGCTTTCTAGATGGATATTCAAGATATTATCAAATTAAAATTGCACCTGAGAATCATGAAAAGACTACTTTTACTTGTCCTTTTGTTACTTTTGTATTCCAAAGGATGCTTTTTGGGCTATGTAATGCTCCTGCCACTTTTTAGAGATGCATGCTCAGTATTTTTAGTGACATGGTAGAAAATTTTCTTGAAGTTTTTATGGATGATTTTTCTATTTTGGTGATTCATTTGATGAATATTTATCTAATTTGTAGGAAGTCTTAATGAGGTGTGAAGAGAATAATCTTTTGTTAAATTAGGAGAAGTGATATTTCATGGTCTCAAAGGGGGTTGTGCTTGGTCACATTGTCTCTTCCAAAGGAATAGAAGTAGACAAGGCAAAAATTAAATTAATTTCTAATTTTCGCACAGCCAAGACTACCAAGAATGTTAGGTCATTCCTAGGACATGCTATATTTTGTAGGAGATTTATTAAAGATTTTTCTGCTATATTTAGACCATTGTGTAACCTCCTACCTAAATGAACTGAAGCTTGCCAAAAAGCTTTTGTAAAGCTAAAAAGCATGCTTACTTCTGCACCTGTTATGCAACCACCCAATTGAAATCTACCTATTGAAATAATGTGTGATGCAAGTGACTATGCAATTAGGGTTGTTTTAGGGCAACATAAGGATAATAAACCTTATGTTATTTACTATGCAAGTAAAACTTTGAATGGTGTCCAAATGAATTATTCTACAACTAAAAAAGAATTACTTGCAATAATATTTTCCCTTGATAAATTACGTGCTTATATTGTTGGTTCCCTTATTGTTATTCTTGCTTATCATGCAGCCTTGAAGTATCTTCTTACCAAGAAGGATGTTAAGCCACGATTGATTAGGTGGATCTTTCTATCAGTGTATATTGTTAATTCCATAGATTGTAAAATATATGGAGTGGTGGATTAGGCATGACATGAGTATATTGCATATCTTACTCATGCCTATAATCATCAAGTGTCTTTGGGTCCCAAGAAGGAAGACAAGCTCTAAGCAGTTAAAGCCACTGATAGATGCTTCCGCATGTTGCCAAGGTTCTAAGACTTGAAGACTTAAGCTTCATCAAGCTCAAGGAAGGTATATGAGGGTAAGTATAATGCTAGACATAGGTTAAAGAGACCTTAAGACCCTTATAAAGATTAATGAACCACTATCATGCCTTAAGCATAAAACCCATGGAGGTTGGGAACCAAATTAAGGCAAAATGGAAAAAAAAACAAGAGAATTGGATCGATCCAAGGGGTGTCGAATCAATTTGCACTTAGCGGATCAATCCACCACTAACTAGATCAATCTGAGCGGTCATCAAATCAATCCAAAAGGGGTCCCGGATCAATCCGGCATGCCTCAGGCATCTCAGACTAAAACACCTGATCAATCTGGGTATGTCGAATCTATCCGTGTGGATCTATCCAATATAGCTGGATCAATCCGATATAGCAAAACTTCACAGAAATAAGGAGATCAATGCCTATGCTATTTTACCAATGAGAAAGATTCCAAATCAAGGATGCATGATTGAGATCATCCCCTATTAGTATGAGAGAGCTCTCCTTAATTTAAAAACAAAATACACACACAAGAACACTAAGAGAGATCAAATTGAAAAGTGAAGGCATTCAATTCTCCTAACAACCACAAAGCTCCATTAAAGAGCATTCATTAAAGATCAAGAACCTTGAAAGTGTTTCCCTAGCATTCTCTATTTGAAGATCCAAAGAGGGAAGCAAGGAGAAGGGTTTACTCTTGAGAAGCACTCTTGAGAGCTTAGTGGAATCCATTGCACACTAGCTCAACAAAGGAGTACTCACTATCAAGTGCAACAAGTAATAAATCAACCTTATTGAGCCAGTTTGTATTGATTTTTAATTTACTTTGAAAACATAGGACTACCACCGAATACATTGGTAGTATAAACCTTAGCACCCGCTAGAGACATTGAGTGTAGACTATACCCATTGGAGACACCGAGTATAGATCATTCAAGCTAGAGACACCGGGAATTGATGTAGCTTTCATCAGAGACACTAAGAGTAGAGCTTTCTTTTGAAAGTAGTAGGTTTCAAATTTTAACCTTGATTATAATTGTATTTCAATCTAAATAAAATTTAGTAGCTCGGTAGTGAGCTTTGAAAGTGGATGTAGGCCCGAGTGCCGAATCACTATAAACATTGTGTTGTGTGATTGCTTGTGGTGTGTAAATTATCTCTTCTCTTTATCTTTACATAGAATATTTTGCATCCACTCTATTATCTCTAACGATTGCAAATAACTAGAAGCTTGAAATAACTGGAAGATTAATTTGAATATTGCCATTACATAGCACTTGTAATTATAACAATCGAATTATATCTTTAAGTGCATCAAATTTCAAGTGTTATCATAAAATTCTAAATTGGAATTTCAAGTGGGGGTTAATTAAAAAAATATTGTTTATAATTCCTATTCACCCTTTCTAGGATTAAAACCAAACTTTCACCTTCTATTCCAAGAATTCAATATCACTATAAGAGATAAAAAGGGAGTAGAAATGTTAATATAAAGAGTTATAAATTCCATGAACTATAAAATACAGAGCAATGTATAGACTAGGGTGTGTGTGAAGTCATGTCACAATCTAAGAGAGTCATAGTTGCAAGCTACAATAAGAACTACCTCAAGAAGACCTTATGGAAAGCTTGCTAGAAGCACACAAGGCACCCCAAAGCATTCACAAACCATTTCAAAATTAAAAAGGTAAAATAGGTAAGGTATGTGAGTTGAAGGTCTAGAGAAGGGATTTGAAGACCAATGAACCTTCCCAAACCATAAAGGAATAATAACAAAGTCTTTAGAGTTCTCAAAGTACAGTTTTGGATCTAAATTATTTTGAATCAATATAAATTATTTGGATCAAACTAGGAGGTTTGGATTGATTCTAGATCAATCCTACTATCCTTTAGATCCCTCAAAGTATAGTTTTGGGGCTTTATAGGATAGTAGAATTGATCTGAACCTCTTGGTTTGATCCAAATAATTTGGATCGATCTAAAGTGACAAAACTCGCTAGAAACAAGTCTAATGACTATAAAATTTTGCAAAAATGAAAATATTGAATGGGGATAAAAAAGAATCGGTATAGATGATTCACATCCAATGGAAAACAAGTCCTAAGCCCTTTATAAATTAAGGTGAGCGCTAGAAAGCAAGAATAACGTTTCTGAATATTTTTTAAGAAATGCGTTACTTTAATCTTCTCTAAAGTTCTGAGAGAGATTCCGGTCTCCATTAAAGTGCTTATAACTCCCTAGACTGAGGAAGGAGAGAGACTAATTCAAAGCCACCTTCTTGCTCTTGCTAAGGCATATCTTTAAAGGCAATGTCAAGAGTTATTCCATCAAAAACTAGAACGGGATTCAAAAGTAACATCTTGCTAAATTGAGCGATCCCACATTGTGTAAAGAAACATTAACCTTTAAGGAAGTATATTATGCTAGATTAAATTTAATATTCATTTGTTATTACTCTCTCCAGAGACACCAAGAGTTTGGCACTACCACTAGAGACACTGGTAGTGTAGACCTTAACACCTCATCGAAGGAGTTAAACATTTCCACCGGAGACACCGGGAATAGACCTAGCACTATTGTCGAAGACACCGATAGTGTAGATTTGTCATTTCCATTGGAGACACCGGAAGTGTAGACCACACTCGCTAGAGAAACCGAGTAATTTTAGCATTGATTATAATTGATTCAATCTTAATAAAATTATATAGCTTAGTGTGAGCTTTTGAAAGTGGATGTAGGCCTTGTGCCGAACCACTATAAATAGATGTGTTGTGTGCTTCATGTTTGTCATGAGATTTTTGCATTTATTTCATTACATTAAGTGTAGGGAACCTATCAGCCCTATTCCCGCTCTACTATAGGTAAGGTCTATGATTGGTTCATAGATATTTAATTTACTTATCAAAAGTGTTTCACTGAAATTAAACAAGATTAAGTAAATTAAGAAAAAGGAAATTAAAAATTGAATTATCTTATTCACCCCCTCTAGGATCATTACTAGACTTTCAATTGGTATTAGAGCAAAGCTGCTCACAAATGGTTTAACCACCGAAGTGGAAAGATCAAAGGACTCTTAGAGTATAAAACATTAGATAGCCAACCTAGAAGAAGCTTACTTAACCAAAACAACCGCCATTCTTCAATGGGAATAACTATCTATACTAGAAAATAAGGATGAGCACAATCCTTTAGGCCATGGACTTGTCTTTGTGGATGTCTATCCAACAAGGTTGGAAAAATCTGACAACACCGGAAGCACAGTGGGATGAGACTGTAAAGAAAGCCTATATCATAAATTATAAGGCATTGAATGCCATCTTTTATGCAGTTAGCTAGAATGAGTTCAAGCGGATATGCCCACTCACTTTAGCTAAGGAAGCATAGAATGTACTAGAAGTAACCCATGAAGGTACCAATGCGGTTAAAAAGTCAAAACTTCAAATGCTTACCACTAAGTTCGAAGAACTTAAAATAGAAGAAGATGCAAAGCTCATCGACTTCTATACTAAGCTTTAAGACTTAGTTAACTCCAAAGCAAGACTTAGAGACCCACTAAAATTTGATGTGATTGTTAAGAAAATTCTTAGATCACTCCTAGAAATATATAGAAGAAAATAAAGATATTGATACCTTAATACTAGAACTTGTTGGGTCACTTTAGACCTTTGAGATGACCTTCAAATCAAATATCAAGAAGAAGGGAGTTGCACTCAAGGATGAAGAGTTGTCAAGTTCAGAAGAGAATTCCGATGACAAAAAGGCCTTCATCACAAGAGGGTTTAGAAAATTTTATAAAAAGAATGCAAAAAATCTTAGGAGAAAATTTTCCTCTAGGAACCCCAAGGATAAAGTCATTTGCTATAAATGCAAAGGATGTGGTCACTTTGTTTCTGAGTAAGCAAATAAGATATCTAAATCTAAGGACAAGCACAAGAAGGCTATGGCTGCCATATGGGATGATAACACTAATGATTTGAATGAAAAATCATCTACCTCTTATGAGGATTCATCAAAAGGAGTAGTTGTATTTGTTTCTTTCACTCAAAATGACTCCAATAGCGAGAGTGTAAGTGAATGTGAGAATGAGGAGAGTGAACTTCAAGGGACACTTAACAAACTCTTTGAAGAAAGCTCCACATTGGAAAAGCTAGTAGCTCAACTTATAAGTAAAAATAAAGAATTTTTAGTTCAACTGAGTAACACTAGCCGTAAGTTTAATGAGGATGTGTAGTTACTTGAAACTAACTCCATACTTTTAGATTGGAACCAAAAACTTAGAGAAGCTATCAAATAATTGGAGTTTAGGTCTAAAGATTCCTCACTAGAACTTGAAAAACAAAGAAGAGAGTCTAGATCTCTTGGATTAAAAGAAAAGGTCAAAACTCTAGAACTGAAAGTAAAAGAGGCTTATGAGTAAATAAGTGACCTTGAAAACCAAGTCGACTCTCTAAATGAAATAAATAAAGAGCTAAATGTGACTTGCACCAAATTAACTCAAGAAAATATAGATCATCTCAAATTAATTGAAAAACTAGAAGATGATAAGAGGAAGTCAATTTCTATGCTTACCCTAGG
>JAOXJP010099640.1:0-14433 GCA_025762735.1 Platanus orientalis | reverse complement strand
TGTGATCTAACAGCAGATATGGCCCTGAATATAGTGGAATGACAGAACAGGATTTGAGTAGCTGACCCCAAATAGTTGGGATAAGGCTGTTGTTGTTATTGTACTAACTTAGAAAATTGACTTAAAAGTTTACAAACAATTTTCCAGTGTCTGGTAGTGATCTCACAAGGATTCTATAAAATAGGTAGTTTGGAGGATCTGACGTTGGTTTAATTGTACAGTTATAAGTGACACTTTGTTGATCTATAATGGTAACCATAACAAAATCAAACTCTTTCTGACTTTCATAGTTAATTTTCTTAAACATTTAAATCTTCTTTACATCATTACCCTAATATTTATTTGGTTTGCTCACTTAATTTGTAATGTTTTATAGAGCTCAGGGAAATCTTCAGTGCTGGAGAGCATTGTTGGAAAGGACTTCTTGCCTCGTGGATCTGGTAATTTGTGGCAGCGATACTTCTGTGCTATTACATTTTATGTATTTAATTTCTAACTTGTTCATTTCATGTATTTCTCTTAAACATTAAATAATGCAAAAAATGCAGGTATTGTTACTCGACGTCCACTTGTCTTACAGCTTCATAAGATTGATGAAGGGAGAGAATATGCAGAGTTTCTTCACCTCCCACGAAATAGGTTTACTGATTTTGGTAATCATCTTGTGTCAGCACAGCGGATGATCAATTTCTGCTCTTCGTTTGTAAAATTGTTGCTAATATTTGATACTTTGTTGATATAATTGTATGTAGTCATTGTGCATAATTTTCTTAACTAAATCTTTGTCTCACTGATTAAGTAATTTTTGGTTCCATGTTACATGCTAGTTTTATATCATCAGTAAGTATTTCTTTGATATTGGTATCTATTTCTATTATAGTTGTATTTTGTATAGGCTTCATTAACTGGCGTCTTTGTTTCATTATTCATAATTCGCTGTTCCATCTCACATGCTGATCTTATTTATACTTGTGTAGCTGCTGTGAGGAAGGAGATCTCAGATGAGACTGATAGAGAGACGGGACGCACCAAACAAATCTCCAGTGTTCCTATTCATCTTAGTATCTATTCTCCTAATGGTGAGATATTGATGTGGATTCCATCTGGTTACTGTTTTGATTCATCCTTACTTAAATTTGGAACTGGATCATATGAATTTGACTAATTCGTTTGGACAAATGTGTGTTAGTTTTTCTCTATGTATGGGAATATTTTTTACTTTGTGGTTCTGATATTTTTCAAGATGTGCTGCATTTTACTGAGGATGGAACTTTGGGACAAATATTGTTATTGTCGGACAGCCATATGTTTTCACGGAGGCATTTGTGGCTTTTGTCAAAAGATTTCAAGATGCATTCAACATCAGCTTCAAATAGGGTTTTTCCTGTGAAATTAGTGCTATTCAATAGTTGAATGAATATCTTAATGTTTGCTGCTTTGAATATTGTTCTTTCTGAGAGTTTGATTCTATTCTATATTGAATGATCATTGTCACCTGTCAACTGCTTTTTCTGAAATCTCTGGAGGTTTACAAATTACAAGTATAGAGGCAGTTGCTGCTACTTGTTAGGACAGGGCAGTCAAGTGTTATGTCAGTTTTACTGTAATCCTATGTAGGACATAATGTATTATCTGTTGAAGTATTTTAATTTGTCTCTCCTTACACCTTAAATAAGGTTTTGGGCGAGTTGGTTAATTTACTGTTAACATGGTATCAGAGCTAGGTTAGGTCACAAGCTCAAATCTCGGTGGAAGTATTTTCCTGGATGTAGTGGTGTGTGCGTGTGTACTTGTTGTGTGGACTCACGCCTGGCTCCCCCAAATGCGTTCCCAGGAGAGAACAGTGTTCCTCTTGAGGGTGGGTGTTGAATTTGTCTCTCCTAACACCTTAAGGTTTTGGGAGAGTTGGTTAATTTACTGTTATCATTATCTGTTGATACTTTTTCAGATGTGCTTTGGTTGTGGGAGCATTGATGCCAATGGGAGATGTCCTTATAAGATCCTTTGTCCATCTGTTTATAATTGTCAAGTCCTAATGCATGATATGCAGTTTACATCATTTAGGATATGTTGGTTATATTCTTTTCTTTTCTTTTCTTTTCTTTTTTTTACTTTTTGGTGATGGTTTGAACTTTTGACAGTTGTAAATTTGACGCTGATTGATCTTCCTGGACTTACGAAAGTAGCTGTTGGTAAGTTCTATGCCTTTGGCTTGGCTTGTCGGTCATTGCTTACAGTTTTTTTCCCCTTTCTAATGCATTTGTATGTACTTACTGTTACACTACACTGACTAATTTATTGGGCAATATAGAAGGTCAGCCTGACAACATTGTGCAAGACATTGAGAATATGGTTCGCTCCTATATTGAAAAGGTAATATATATTACAAATTACAAGTCCTAATATTTGATTGGTACTGTGGGGAAACTATGCTAACATCAGATTTTGATTCTACCAGTTCTATGAACTTCCATTGTTATAGAGAAATGTGTTGCATTTTCATTAGATTAATATATCTAATAAATTACATTGCATTTTTGGTTTATGTTTGGAGAAAAATGCTCACTCTTGGGAATTTCAGGATGTACTGATGCTACTTTTACTCAAAGATTAATGACTACTTTGTATAAATTGAAAAAATGAACAATATCCCTTATGTCAATGATGCAGCATGCATGTAGGATAGTGAGTGTGTGCATAGGAGATAGGAATAAAATTACTAAACTAATAAAGAGAAATAAATGGGATTCCTACTTGCATAGTTCAATCTCAAACTCAGGTAGTTCTTTAGTTGTATTTAGTATGCATTAGAAAAATTAGGGGTTACAAAATAATAGACAGATAAAGACCTAAATCATGTACTCGAACATTAAACCAAATTAGGGATTGGAAAAATTAGGGCTATGCCCAGAAAAATATTAGAACTGAAAATTTCCTCAGAAATGTGTCCAAATTAAGCCATAATAAAGGGGAATAATTCAATGAACTTAAGGAATAGTCAAAAAGGTCTAAAGATAGGTTTTTACAATATGGATTAGGCCTAAAAAGTAAGGTAGAAGTGGTAGATTTAGGCTAAACAATTAATGCCACAGTTCTAAGCATATGCTGCAAAATCCGACAGTACCACTCTTTTATGCTTCAACAAAAGGTCCAATAGAAGAAGAGACAACACCTGTTGTATGTACGAACCACCTTCAAATAGCTTTCAGTAGTTACAGTCCATGAGAGTAATCAACTAGAGAAGCCAAGGGCAGTCAATAGAAGAAGCTTTGAAATCTGATGCTTGAAAATAAGGTGCCGCCAGCAGTAGGAATACCCAGGTGTGGGTTTGTTCAGAAGCCAACTTTAGGTCAGGGGCTGCTATAGGTGATGTCGCCTAGATATGTATAACACACTACAAGAGTCAATGCTGTAAAAATTGCAACCTGGAAGTGATGCTCTCACATTTCCCAACATCTCCATCATGCTTTACGCCTAGGTAGGGTAACTCAATGTAGATTTTAAAATATAAAATATATTTTTTGGGTTTGTACACTCAGCTAGGATTGCCCAGGTGCTTAGAAGATTTTAGGATGATCAAAGTAGATAAAAAGCTTTGATTGGTAGCAGCTGGTACTCAATCTCCCAAAATGACTTGCATACCTTGTTAAACACCTAACTGGGAGGGAACTTGATGTAGTTCTCTAAAAAACTGAAGTGGTGATCTTTCTTCCACATCAAACAGGATTGTACAATAGTTTAGGAGGCTCTGGAAAAATCAAAATACTAAAAGATGCAGTGGAGAAGAGTTGGTGATCATTCTCGTGAATCACCCATAATCACGCTTGCACTAAGGAATCCTTCCAAAAGATTTTCAAAACTTGAAGACTTTTGCTGTTGGTTGCTACAAAAGGTCTCGTTCAGCCCTTAGAGATGCTCTGGGATGCTTGTTTTGATCTAAAACTTGAGATTGAAGATGTGGGGAGTAAGCATCTACGGATTAATGCTTTCAGCAAACCGGAAAACAGTAAACAAAGTAATAAAAAGGTTGAAAAAGAAAGATGGAGAGGTCCTTTAACCCAACGGGAGGGAGTGGTCTCCACGACCAGCATTAAACATTAAAGTAGGTGGGGGCCTAGTTCCATTCCAGGGTTTTAGGGTTCTTCAACATGTAAACAAAGAGGAAGTAGAAGAGAGAACAACGTGAAGCCTTTTTTCAAAATCGCATGTATTGATTTATAATTTAAAAGCCTAGTCTTGGGGTTCTTTCATAGCCTCCCACGACTAGGTCAGGGTACATAAAATAGAAATATGGCCAAAAGGCCCCCCGTCTAATGTATCATGCCCCAAAATAATCCCGAACTATAAATAATAATGAAAATACCCTAAACAACTCACTAAAGACTAAAGTACCCTCACAAACATGTGTCCCCCTCCAACAAGAGGCATAAAAACATAAAAATAATAAAAAATACTCTAGTGGAACCACAACATGGGTCCGACTCTCCTGCGTCTCCTTTGGTAGACCTGGAACTCATGCCTAGACCCGATGTCCTTGTTAGTCAAAGGATTCCATATTGCTGTAGCTCTCCAACTTGTTTAGAAACTATGAGCTTGTAATTCTCTAGAGGTTCTCTTATGACAATCAAATGATTTAGGATAAACAATGTTAGAACAAATTTCCAGTCTTTTATAAGTTTGGAGAAGTAAGTGTTTATGTTCAGAGTCATGTTTACTCTCTCTTGTGCTACACTCCATGTGCTTGTTGTTGTTGTTGTTGTTGTTGTTGTTATTGTGTATGTTAGATTTGGTTCTTTTAGCTTGTAAATGAATTACATCAGGTAGTTATGCTCAAATGTTACATGAGTTCTATTTCTAAAATTTCTCGTTTCATTTTATAATTTTCCATGAGTGTATGCGTGAAAGGAAGTTTTACAACAGGAAACTCTTGATATCTTCTTTCACCTTGCAGCCCAATTGTCTTATTCTGGCAATTTCGCCTGCCAATCAAGATCTTGCTACTTCTGATGCAATTAAGATCTGCCGTGAAGTAGACCCTAAAGGTAAGCTTTTGCAGCTTCCTTTTCTCCCCCGCCTTTCGTTGCGGTGAGATTTATCTTTTCTTATTTGATCTTATTGTTACTTTTATTTTAAGCTCGACCACATTGCAACTTGAAATAATTCCAACATATGTGTCCAATTGCTTTGAAGGCCTCTGTCATTAGAAATGTGATATTATTGTTGACTTTAGAACTGTAGATTCTGATTTAATATATGTTCGGCCACCAAGATTTTAATTTCATAGTTTCAAATTCATATTTTAATTTCTAATTTTATTTGTCCAGGAGAGAGGACATTTGGTGTCTTAACAAAGATTGATCTTATGGATAAGGGTACCAATGCAGTTGATGTAAGTTAGCTTACTGTTTGTTCAGATGGTGTATCGCTTGATAATATAGAAGTATTATATAATTTTCAGAAAATGTGTCTATAGTGAATTCAAGTATCAAGGGCCTTTCTCTTTTGGATACCAATGTGGTTGATATTCTTTATTCCAAAATATTGGTCATTATGGTTTCTCATTTCTGAATGCAAACCAAAATAGAGAAGATGTCCAGTGTGGAAGTGTACGGGAGAAGGAAGCCTCAAATTGAATTCTGATGGATCTTCCCTTGGTAATCCTATCCACTTGGGGTGGTATGTCATTATTCTAAATGACTAAATGCTAAGGGGTGAGACAGAACTTTCTTCTGATCTCATTAGCATAAAATAGTCAAATGAGGTCATTATTGTAAGTTGTGAATGTTGACTCTAAAAATGTTGTTGTGGGGGACTCTGGTGTATCGGTTGGTATGTGAAAACTTGTAAATCTTATTGATCGAACTAAAATAGTATTTACGGTTTAAGTGTTTTTTACATTCACACTTCTATAGATGCCAGCAATGATGTTGACTCATTGGCAGGAAGGTGCCGTTAGGCACTTTTTGTATATTAGGTATGGTAGATAATTTCCCCTTTCTCTCTTTTGACAAATTTCCCAATTTACTTATTCAAAAGACCAAATGAATATACTACACATCTTATTAGGAGCACTTGACATCGTACACATTTTTTATACAATTTCTCATCCTTTACAATGCTTGCAGTGGTATGCATAATAATAGGGGTGGTTGGTGGTTGCAACCCTAGTAAGGTTGGTGCCTTAGCTACTTTTCAAGGTTTATGAGTTGCTAGAAGCCTTAATTTCTTAAATGCTTAGTTGGGCTAAAGGAAGAGGCATGATTGATTTGGGAGCATAAATAAATGGTACATGCATGATGCACAAAAAAGATCCTCATGAGAGAATAAAAATTTTATTATTGCAAGATGCCTGAAGAAAAAGAAGAGGAAAGTTGAATGCTGATCAAAGTTACAACTTACAAGTCCTTCACTGTACTTGTGGCTAGACAACGTACCCAATATCACACAATTGGATGTGATCTGACTTCTGACAGAGTGATGGCCAAATTATGGACAGAGTGTAGCTTTGTGGTGCAACCTTTTTCCTTTTTTTTGGGGGGGGGGTGTTGAGTAAGCTTCTAAATTAGAATCTTGTTAGGTCTAGGGATTCTTTTGGTGGGAATTATTTTTAGAATTTATTTGTTATTAGTTTCTAGTTTGATCATAGGAAAGAGGAAAATAAGAGTTTATAATTGGTAGAAATTGAATAGAGTTTTCTTAGAAGTAGAAGTAGAAGTAGAAGTTTATCTTAGGTCTTATTGCTAATATCCATCCATATTCATTCATTCATTGGGACTTATTGTTATGTGTTGGTTTATTTGAGTTTGGAATTTAGTATGAGAATTGAGTGTGAAGAGTTAGTCAAGAGTAGTCTTATTGTTCAGGCTGAACAGCTTCAAATCCTTATCCTTGCTACTCTAGTCTCATCTTTTATTTTCTAAGCTTTCAGTCATCAATTCACAAATTTGGGTGATTGTAAGACCAGCTGTAGAGGTCAAGTTAGTATAAAAAAATTGTTAGTAAGTTGATAGATATTAAATTATCCTTTCTTTCGATTTGAGGGCTGTACATGATTTTTGTGAGCTTTGTTGGTGATCTAGAAAATCTGATTGTACAACTTGTTTGGGTCTGTCTTCTTCTGCATCGGTCCTGTATTAGACCAAATTGTGGATAGTCTTAGAGTGAATCTGAAGCAAACGTCCATGAAGACACTTGATTTCAGAATAAACTTTATACTTTCAATAGGAAAACTGACCCATAATGTGATCAATGGAACACTCCTTATGAAGGAAGAAAGAATTATATGTGAGGCACTGAGGTTTGTGAAGAAAAAGAACACGAATGTTAAAGATGCTGAAGAATGTTACAAGCCCATAACTCTATTTTGGCCTCACCTTTCTTTGTGTCAGAAACTGACCAAACACCTTGGTTTTAGTACTGATAGAATTTTTTTTCGATTTTCACATTAACTATCCCAAAATGACGCAATCTTTATGTGATTTGAGAGGGTTATTGAGGTTATTTGATAATGCAAGGTAGAACATTGTTAGGTTAGGAATTAGATTAAAATACTAGACCTGGTTGTGACTTGGGCTGCCAGCGTGAAAACGTGGATTCGAGTCTCGTGAGCAACCACTTTGTGCAAAAAAGACAAAGGTTAGGTGATGAGGACATCTTGCCACATTGCAAGCTTAGAGTGTATCAACACCGGAGGAGAGTTCCCCAGAGCTTTTAAATGGACTAGGTATTTTTCTAGGGTCCATTGCTTCGATCGAAAGGTGATTTAGAACTAATTTGAGCCAATTGTGGTTTTTGAGGCATATGGGGCACACTTACCCATGATGGTGGGTCCACATGTGGACATCATCTGCATAGCATGCTTGGTGATCTTTTATTGCAGTTTATACAAGTTATTTTTCTATTTTCAGTAGTTTATTTTGAGTTTTTGGCCCATAGGGGCATATTAGTTATTTTTGAATTTTGCGGCCTATTGTACAAAATAAAAAAGTAGTAGGGTGTTGATTGGTTGACTAGTGCATGTTGCACGACTGTTTTTTTTATAATATTTTTGTGTTTTGTTTTTTTAGGAGTAGAGATAGTTTCCTATTTTGGAAACTCCCATGTAATGTTTTAGAAACTAGATTTTCTATATATAATAAAGAGAAGTGGTCGACTACACCACAATTCGTACAGAAAAAAAAAAAAAAATTGTTTGAAAGAAAATTGCTCTCCTCTTTCAACTGGCTCTTTTTTTATTGAAGCTTGTTGGCGTTCTCCCTTGTTTTCTTAGACAAGGCTTTGGGTTGGTGATTTCCCAAAAGTTTATCATGTTCTTCTTCTTCTTTCTTTACTGTTTTTTTGATCTCCACAACCTTCAAACCCATCCGTATCTCTTCTCCTTCATCCATACAAACCCCTACACCATCCCCTTGCTTCCATCTCAAAACCTAACATCCCCAACCCTTTTTACATCCATGCGGCTGCCCCATCACCTACACAAAACCCATAAACCCTAAATCATGCAAGAAACCCATTAACCTAAGCCTAAACCCAACCAAAATTCTGCCCATAGCAGCCGGCCACACTTAAAACCCCTTCCCTTTGATCTTTTATAAAGAAAATCAATTCTTCATAAAGATCTACCCTGCTGTCCCATTAAAACCTGTACAATACTATAACCATACCAGAAAAATTTCAAGAAACTAATTCCTATACCTAAGTAAACCTCAAACCCATTAAACATCATCTCCCATACCAGCTGGATCCCTATATCAGTCGCCTCACATCATTTTTTAGCCATAACATCATCTCCACCAACTTTATAGCCTGCTGCCATTTGAAAATCCACCAAAACCATATATCCATCCTAAGCAAATCAAGAAAATCCTTTAGCCCAGTCCAATTTTTTTTTCCTACAATCTTTTAGTCCCTTTTTGTGAGTTTTATAAAGGGAATACATTCCTTTTAGCCTGCAGCTGATAGTATCACAGGAGCCTTGCCGTTTGGGTCTTTAAAACCTAAACCCAAGTTCTTCCATTTGGTCAGGTCTTGTTCCTGCACGGACTAGTCAATCAACAAGCTATTTACTGTTTGAGGATTTATTACGGAGTAGCTCTATCCCATAGCCTGTGGCAGCCATAACTCTTGTGCCTTGGAGTCTTTGGTTGTTATTCTATAAGTTGGGTGACTCTTAAGTTTACTGTTGAGAAATTTGACACATCAAGTGTTTGATTAATTGTCTAAGATGAATTTGACACTTGCTTTATAAATAAAATTGGAGAGTGGGTTTGATTGGAATGAGTACATATCAAGGTTGATGATGCTGGACTAAAGTTGGATCTTATTCAAGTACTCATAAGGCTTGAGCTTACTGTTTTGAAGAAACAGTCTCTAGGTGTTAGAAGAAGGGCCTACAAGGAGGTGATTATCTACTGTGCTTGTGCCTGCCTTGAAGACTTGCTTTGGGATTCTTCTACATCACTCATCCCACTTGAGGCTTGTGGTAAGGTGCCATTTTTCCATTTACACTCTATTAGCTGCTATCCATATCTGTGGTGTACTTCCTTAACCTTAATAAGCATCACAATCATTGTTTTCCATTGTTATTTCTTGCTGTCCAACCACCAAACCTCATTGTTTTGACTCCCTTGACATTCACTTTTAGTAAGTTTTCAATCATTATTTGTTTGCTAATACTTTAGTTAGTTGGTAACTTTAATTTTGCATGATTAGTCCTTAATTTTTCTTTATTTTATTCGGTTCTTATCTTATCTGATATAAGTTAACTCATCACTTGATCTTTCTTCTTAATTCTTTCAAAGCAATTGATATAATATGAATCTAGTTTATAGTGTTGACTTGTGGATCTCTTTAATTTCTTGACATGCATACTACATCATTAGGTCTATTTCTAATCCAACCCTCCCAACACCCCGTAGTTACGGGACCAACACTGGATAATGACATGGTTGTTTTTTCTAGCAAGCAAAATCATAAGCAAATAGAGATTTCTTGGCTTAAACAATAGACTGAAATCAATGGAGAAACCCAACAGATATAGAATCAACGTATTGAGAAATAAAAGAAGGATAAGGGCTGTGAATAGTAACCTGTGAACAGTAAAGAAAAAGAATAAGAAGAAGAGGAGGAAGAAGACCCAATTGGCACCAACTGATTGGTTGTTAGCAGCACTAACCGTCAATAGATTTGTAGCAACACCAACTGTCTACAAGAGATCCCATAACACCAACCATAGGGAAAAGAAGAAGCACCAACATCAACTTGAGGTTTCAATAACATTTCTTCATAAAAATCTTCTCATACGTTGTGGACTACAACCTTTTTTATAAAGTACATTACTTGATGACCAAGGCAGCCCATAGCTATCCATGAGTCCCACAATCTAGTTGTATGATTTACTTAGGAATCAAGACTAACCAAAACTATCCATTGACCCCACATACTAGCTATATTATTCCCCTACATAAATAAGAAACCCATTTTAGTATTTTATTACAAGAACACCACTAAAAAAGAAAAAAACCCTAATCTACCCTTATTTTCCAGTAATTTTTTTAGACCCTATATTCATCCATGATCATCTAGCTCCTTCTTAGTGATTCTATATGGTCCCGCATCATTAAGTTTATATACCTGAAATCATGGTGGAAGGTGATAAGATTGTTGTTTCTAGTGAATCCTTGTTGATTGGATGTACACCACTGTCACATAACAATAATAAAGGGCAAGACCTATTTGATCTTGGCTTCTAGGACTTCACAGGGGCTTTCGTGAAGCTCTGATGAATCATGATTAAGATAATGGGATCATTGACTGTGAGATTTGTGCAGGGAGTCTTTGCTTTCAAATTTTGTTTCTAATGGGCAATGTAAGATTAAATTAACATTGTAGTTGATGCTAAAGATCAAAGGATCTTAATTGAGGTCGTTTTGAACTGCAATGGGCTCCTTGTTTCCTGATGTTCTTGTCAGACTCAATGTAGGAGAGGAGGTCCAGAATCAAAATCTTTTGGAGCCTGCGGTTGGAGCTTGGACTTTAGATAATCTTAGTTCGAACATTGGGAGTGGTAGAGGTCAGATTAGATAAAGGGTTAAATCCGGAGATACTATTGATCCTGAAGCTATGATATACAATTGTAGGTCTCAATTGGTGATGGAAGCTTGGGATGGAGCCATATGATGTAGAAGTCTCACGTATGGTTCCCTGAGAAGGGGGTTTTTCTTTTTCATCTCCGATTACTCTGTAATTTTCTCAGGCACAAATTCCATTTTTGATAGGGCTAAACATGTGTTTTTTAGAATCGATTAAGAGGTGGTAGACCATTCTTATGGCCCATGGGCATAAGATAAAAGGTTTTATTCAAAGTAGGGCTATCAAATATCCAATTATATGTTCGTAGTCAGTCTATATTTGGTCTGCTTAAAGCGAATACAGATGCATCTATATATATGATTTGTTTAATAAATATTCATTTACAAATGAACCGAATACGGATATGTATTGATCCGCCTTGGCTAAATATCCATATCCTCTTAAGTTCATATATGCACACCCACCCACCCTTAGGTTGTGAGAGAAGAGGTTAGAGAAAGGGTTTCTTCTCAGGGTTTTGGGCTGGGATAGTGTGAGAGAGAGGGTGAACGAGAAATCTTGTTATCTTCTATTATAGTGAAATTGTTTCTGTGGTTCCGTGGTTTTTCCCCAGTTTTGGGGTTTTTCATGTAAATATTTGTGTTGTGGTTTTTGTTTGTTTGCTTGTGATTATGTGTTTATTATTGTATCCCAAGGAACTCATATCGAGAGGGTTTCAATCCTAACAATTGTCATCAGAGTTGAGGTTTGGAAGGCTAGGTTCCTGGTTGAGAGGAAAAGAGGCAGTTCTAATTTCGCAGTTGGTGGTTCGTCAGAAGCAAATGTTTGCGATTTGAAAAAGTTCTTGATTTGAGTGGGAGCAATGGGAGCAACAAGAGAAGAATCCACAAGGTTCGTTATTGAAAAGTTCAAATGTGTGAATTTCGTATACTGGAAGATGCAGATAAATGATATACTTTATTAGAAAAATCTTAATCATCTGCTTAGAAGAAAAACGAAGAAACCGGAGATGATGTTTGAATTAGATTGGGAGGTGCTTGATAGAAGAGCTCTAGGTATGATTCGAATCTCTCTTTCATCGTCAGTTGCTTTTAATATTTTCAAGGAGAAAACCACAGAAGATCTCATGGCTACCTTGTCTTGGATATATGAGAAACCATCGACATCTAATAAGGTGTTCCTGATGAAGAGGTTGTTCAACATGAAGATGGATGAGGACAGAGGTATGGCTGAACATCTAAACGAGTTCAACATGGTCACCTGCTAATTATCTTTGGTAGGCATCAACTTTGATGATGGAAGTTAGGGCCTTGGTGTTGTTATCTTCTTTGCTAGAGAGTTGGGATGGTTTAGTGGTGACTTTGAACTATTCCTCGAGTTCAAACACACTTAAGTTTGATGATGTGGTGAATATTATATTTAATGAGGAGGTTTAGAAAAAATCTTCAGGGGATTCATTGGTGAGTGAGAGTATCTTAAATGTGGAAGGAAGATGAACGTTGTCGGTGAAGGGATCTGAGAGCAGCAGGTCTAAGTCTATAGGAAAATGCAGGATGTAATGCTTTTATTGTAAATAGTTTGGCCACATAAAGAGGGATTGTTTGGAATGTGTTTGTTTGCATGAGAAATTTGTCAAATGACAAATTTACCCTACTCTGAAGGATGAACAGTGCTTCATGAAATAGAGGCAATTTCAAGATACCGCGAAGACAAGATAGCTTGCGATAAGGAAATAGTGCATTGCGATGATACATGTTTCACATAAAATAACACCTTGTGAAGAATGAAGCTTGCGATGGATGAATAATGCTTCGCGAAGGAAAGTGCATTACGAGGAACGAAGCCAAAATCACAAAATTGACATATTTCACTGCCCGAATCTTGGGAATCGGGAAGATATGTGTTTTAAACTCCTAAAATACCCAAAAAATTAATCGAAAGAGTCACTTATATAAAACTTACAAATCCGTACGGATCTCAAAATATGTGCTAATCTCAGTCCAAATAGAAATCCTATTGCATAAAACTCTATCATATCAACAAAATCCCTCAAATCAAGGGATTTGATAAGAGTAAAGTTGGAATCCCACATGGTCAAGAAGATTGAATGTGCATGCAAAGTCTCTTCAACAACCAATCAATCACTGTCACATCAGCAAGTCTTTAACAATGACAAGGACTGTAAGCTATAAGCAAGGCAACAAACATGTAACAACACAATCCTAGAAGGAATTAAAGTTGCTAAATATCTATAAATATTTTCTATTTCACATGCCCTATAAGCTTTTGACATTCAAGTTTTCAAGCAGAATTTTAGTTTTAACCAAGTTTAGAAGCATTGCCGTCCAAGGCTTTCTCCCTCTCACACGTCCCCACATAAAATAATAAAACAATCCTTAAAAGGTTGGTTAATTTGAACACTTTGAGTTTCAAGCTTCTTTGGAAAGCAACAAAATTTGGTGTTACAGTATTAACAGGAGCAAGGGTGATTGTTTTGGTAGTGGTGTTGTGGCGATGGCGATGCAAAAGAAAGAGGAATATTTTGGAGATGCTCTTACAGTATTCAAAGGTATGAACACTATTTCTCATGATGAGATTTGGGTTGTCCTATTCATATATGCTCTAGGATAATATTTTGATAGGTTCCAGGAAGAGAAGATAGGATTTGTGTCTCTTAGTGATTGGTCTAGATGTGACATCACGGGTATTAACGGTCAAGATAAAGATCTTTGATGGAGTGGTATATACTTTGGGTGGTGTGATGTATGTCCAAAAGATGCAAATGAATCTGATATCATTAGGTCGGTTGTATTCCATGGGATGCAGGTATTCAACTGCAAGTGTGATGAGGACATCGGGTCTAGGCGTGAGTTCCAGGTTTACCAAAGGAGGTGCAGGAGGGATACGGTCATGCTTTGGTTTCATTAGTATTGTTCTTTTTATTTATTTATTTTATGTCACATGTTGGTGAGGGTATTTTAGTCCTTAGGTGTTATGTAGGGGTATTTTTGTTATTATTATTGGTTTGAGGTTACTTTTGTCTTGATAGAATAAGAGAGAGGCTAAATTTGTTCAGGTTTCTAATTTGTAACCTACCTAGCTGTGGGATTCTCTATAAAGAGCCCATGACTAGGTCTATGTTGGGGATGAAAATTTGAATGAAAATTGTTGCTCACGTTTTTGCTTCAATGGCTTCTTCTTCTTCCTTCTTCTATGTTGCAGTTGAAGAACCCCAAAACCTTGGAATGGGTCTAGGCTCCATGTAGTTTAACGCTAGTGGTAGATGCCACTCTCTCCCCCTTGGGTTAAATGTTCTTCTTCTCTATCTTTTTATTTTTTATT
>JAOXJP010099629.1:0-14433 GCA_025762735.1 Platanus orientalis | reverse complement strand
TACTCGTAAGTTCGTAACAGTGTTTATTCATGTATGATGCACCTAACATACCTAAAATTAAGTTTTTTTCAATCAAACTTTTCATGAAAATCATTATAAGAATTTTATGGATTTTTATGAATTTTTTAAGATTTTTTTGACTTTGGATCGGGTTCAGACTAAACGATCCGTCGATCCACCAATCTAATACAATCTGGATCAGTTTTGGGCATTGACAATCCGTTCCACCGATCTGAGATTTAAAAGCATGGTCCAACCTCCTTATGGCCTATTAAGACCTGTTTGGCCTAACTAACAAGTCAACACGTCACCAAAAACAAAGGAGACCAGTTTTTTCAATATCTCTTTTTTTGGTGATGTATCGACCTATTAGGCCAAACAGGTAATAACAGGCCATAAAGAGGTCGGACAGGATCCAAACCACTAAAAGAACATCTGACTTATAAACCAAGAACACCCATATTAGAGATTTAAAACTCGTTGGTAAACAGGAAAACGTTGTCGAGTTACTTGACTCGGTAGAGTCCCTGGTTAACTCGCTCAAAAAACTCGTCTGACGTTATCCATCTGGTTAACCAGAAGACTGGGCCAAGATTACCAATTTACTCGAACATGTTTGTTAGGTACCCGACCAGTTCACTCGATTTTTTTTTACCTAAATACTCATTTAAGATTAAAAAAAAAACCCTAAAGATAGAGAAAACTATCGTCCATTTGCATGCATTGTTCATTGTCTCCTTCCTCAACATGTTGTTATGTTGTTCTGTTGAAAACAGTTTTGAAAAGTACCGATATTTTATTGTGCCAAATATGATCGTTTAGCTATCTTTGAGCCAAAATAAAAGTGAGACCCACAAGTCATTTGAGGCAGGTCCACATGAGTTCATGTTCACTTCAATGAGGAGAACAACGACGTATGGTTGGATGATTAAAACCGTTAATGGGTGAATGAGAAATTGTCTCCAAAGTTGCTTAGTTGAACACTGGTCAAAATGGTGTAAAATTTGAATAGTCTCACATGGGTTAACCTAGAAAATTTTGGAAGTTTATATACAATGGCATTGGATATAAACTTGGGTCCCAATGGGCATCGTTGTTTTGTAGATGGGGGAAGACCTAGCCAACATGTGCCAAGCCCAAACCAACACACACGTGCGCCAAACCAAACTGGGTCAGGTTGGATTCAATTGGATCAATAAGAAAAAATAAAATATTACTACCTTTTCTTTCTCCCAGATTCGGTTATACTTATGGGGGCGTGTATATTCGTGCAGTTTTATAGTTTTACCCTTTGTGACTATTTAAACCGAATAGCTACAAATGTCTCTATTAAATCACCCATTTTAACACATGTTTGTTTTGTACGATGGCTACAAAATTGCAATCGTTATGCAATCGTGTCTGTTCGAACACCATAAAGTGTGACTCTATATCTGTTCCAAACAAACATAAATAGTCTATAAATTAGTCATCCCTCCTTCATTCCAAAGGACGAAATTTCATTTTAGGCATCATAGAGAATGTCAGATATTAGGCATATAGAGAGCATTATTGCATGTCATAAATGAGAGAGAATAGCAGAAATTTGATTCGTCAGACACACATATAGCAATACTTTTTCTATGTGTATTAGATCATTGTATCCTGGGAGGCAAACGTCCGCAAAGCTCGTAAGTACTACTACAAATGATGAAATTTGTCTTTAGGACATAGTGTCAAACATTAGCCTTGATCAATTTCGGGTCTGATTTTTGTCAATTCATCTAAACAAGTAAATCGTTCTTTTCATTTTATTTTTAAGTATTTTATTTACATGAAATTAATATTTATTGTCTATAGAATAGTGTATATAAATCTTAATACATAAAATATAAAACATGTTCATTGTCCCCATCCCACACATGTTGTTCAGCTCCTCTTTTCTTCCGTCTTCCATTCTATCTTCTTCTTCTATGAATTCTGCTCATGAAAGAGACACAGCCTGCTAGCCTTTGTATTATAAAATCAAAGAGCCCCCTGTATTATAAAATCACAGAATAGGACACAGCCTCTGTATTCGTTTTGATAAAATCACATAAGAGGACACACGCATCAGCCTCTGGTAGATAGAGTGAGAGAGGAAGACTTATTTTTCCCTTTGATCGTTTATTTATTAAATTTATTAATAATTGTTTTGCAGGAGTTCAAACCATTACAGTCCCTTTCCCAAATTTTATCGTTAAAATTTTCATCCATGCTAATCCTTCACAGGGATTTTCTACCATAGAATCTACAGCTTTGTATGTATATTGTATACTTATGTATTTACAGTTAGATTAGGATCTTTTGTTCACATATCTAAAAGGATTCATTTACATCTAACCCAAATCCTAGGAACACAAAATTCCAATCCAAGTCTAAACAACAGCCCTACCTATAGTTATTACCAAAAATAAAGCCATACCAAAAAATATTTTTGTACTGACTAGCTGGTAATTGGGAACGAGTTATCGAGTAACTCGGATAGGTAGACTTTCGAGTCACCGGACCGATCTGAGATTTTAAACATTGACCCACAAACACCGACCACAGGCCCCTTAATTAACCAGCAAAGGTTCTACTACAGTTAGAAAAAACTGGCGGCAAGCATCGGTCATGGTCATTGCATCCACGTCACCAATCCTCCCAAAATTCACAAATCTGCACAATGTGATATCCTTTATCCCCTTAAATCACCTTTTATTTCCATGGAAAGCTGGCTTTTTTATGATTCTTGGAAAAAATTTCTCGGGAAAGTCCTTTTCAAACTGTTGACTGCCAAGAACAAAAAATCCTCAATGCAACTTGACAGGGCAATATAGAAAAATCAATGTTCCTCACCCAAAAAAAAAAACAAAAAACAAAAAAGAAGAAGAAAAATCAATGTCAGGACAAAGCAGCTACAAAAAATCTCATAAGGTAATGGTAATAGAAGGGGCCCACCTTATAAATATCTCCAGAGGACGTCTTAGGTCTAGGGTTATATGATCAAAATTGGGTTTAAAGCCCTCACAACTTCTTATGTGTGTCATGTTCTATAACAACCTACAACTGGAAATTGTAGCGTGCCTATACTACAGAGGTTTTTTCATCACAGACAATCATTCTCCTTTCTTTGAACAACTGTTCATATGAATACGGGAACATATATAAGATGAATTATCCGTTCAAGCTGATTTTTAAGGGACCCCAAACAGGTCTTGTAAAACCAGGCCCAAACTGTAGTCATACTTTAATGGGGACCAAAATTGGATAAGGTTGTGCCTTCCTTTCACCAGGCTTATAGACTAAAGTTACGGTTTATGTGACAAATTATTTTCTAACAATACCCCCCCCCCAAAAAAAAAAAAAATCATCATTTGATTTGTCCTCTTTGAGGAAACCAATCCTTGAACTCCTATGTATAAAGAGTTATCTGCACTATTCTGTAATTTAAATGTCTTAACCATTAACTACCTCATTTTTTTACAAATTTACCCCTATTGATTGCATAATTTTGGGTCAAGCCTCAATACATATCACTGACACTAGGCAGGACTTGTTTTGGGCCAGAATTTATCCATTCACTGCATGAACTCAACTCAGGCCTCAAAATATACCCTAGCCCGAGACAAGCCAGATGACATGTTGGTCTTGTGGGCCATATTCTGGATTAGCCCAACACAAGCTTGAGCTGGCCCTACCCAATGTGCAGCCCTAGATTCTCTCTCTCTCTCACACACACACACAAAAGACTAAGGCCGCTTTAAACAAGCCACTTTTTTTAGTAAGATAAAAGAGCACACCCCATGTGGTCAACAAAAGATAAACAGGATCAAATAAGTGCAATTATATAAATTTATATGGTGGATTCATTTATATAATTAAAAAAGTTCCAAGAATAATTCATGTAGATAGATGCCTGATCATGCTGAATTTTTAATAGGCAATCTCTCTCAAGTAGGAGGGGACCCTTTCTATGGTGGGTCTCAATCCTACGCAATTAGATAGGGTTAGGTTGTGTTACAATATCATATACGCTAATCTCTAATTCCTCTGCCTAGTTAGGGTTTTAATTAGAGAAAGATGTTTCTCCTCTCCTCTCTCCTGTGTAGGGGTGGTATGTTGTCTTTCAACTTTAAAAATAATAATAACAAAAAGATAATCCTTGAATTCATGCTTTCTCAATGAATGCGCAATACCCCCAGCCTCTAATATAAATAAATTAAAAAAATACATAACCTTGATTTCCTTGTGCTAGAAGAAGCTACAATTCCACAATAACCCTCTTCCCAGAGCTAGAGGATGATAATGGCACTCGCACTTTGGATTGCCCCAGACACCCGAGATTGGGTTGACGTTTTCCAGACTAAGCCCATAGCAGTCCAACCGATGATATCGGTTGAAACAGTTGGATTTAAGTGTAGCCTGGACAAGTTTTGTAGTACTAGCTTCTAATTTGATTTAGTTGTGGAGTTAGTGGTTTTTTTCTGGTTTATACATCTATATCTATATATATATAGGCTTAAAGAAATGAGAATATATGATTCAAGAGAGGTTTTGTCAAGTTGTTGAACTATTCAAATAAATAATGGTGGGGTTACCAAAATAAATAAATAATGGTGGGGACTGCGGTCTCAAACCTCAAGAGTCCTTTTCCCTCCAAATAATCATTAAGGAATATCTACTGCTTGCTTTTCATAACTATGGAAAAACTGCACCTATTATCTTCTGTTTTCCTCTCTCTCTCTCTCTCTCTCTCTCTCTCTCTCCCTCTCTCTCTCTCTCCTAATCGTCCAAAACATGCTCCAGCATTATAAGAGGTTGATTGATGGTAACTAAGGTCCCATTTGTAATAAAAGAGAATAACAATAGGTTCCAATTTATAAAAAATATATATATATATAGAAAAATAAAAAATAAATTAACAACAACAACAACAAAAGAACAAAGCTTGATAAATTTTCCATGGTCTTCTTCTTGCCACACCATTTATTAGTAATATGGAAATTTTAATAATTAAGCAAGGAGCCAATTAGGAATGTCAATTGTGGCTTTGACGGGATCGGGGTTGGCTCTGGTCTGTCCTGGCAGTCTTGAGTTCAGCCCAAACCCTTGTGGGCTCTGTATGGGCCTAATACATCCGGCCCAATCCTGGCCTTTGCATTAAATTAAGTGCCGAAGACCCGCTCAACATCATGTCTAAGGCTAGGCTTCAGCTATAATCGAACCTAAAACCTAGTGTGCCAACACAAGAGATAATTTACAAAACTTGTTTCAGTGTTTTGTATGGCCTAAAGCAAGAAGTCATACATATAACTATTACCTAAAGTGTTATACCTATACTATAAAGTATAAACAAATTCATATTGAGTTAAAATGGATTGGGGCTTAAGAGCCAAACAGACCTGATGACCTAAGCCCGGGTCTGGTCCAAACTTTAATGGGGCCTATGATATATTCAGGCAATGGCCAACCCCATAGGCTTAATTTGCAACCCATACAGTATAGCCAGGCCAAATGCCTTTCGGCCTGTTGACCATTAAAATTAGCCCAAGATCACCAATTAAGTTGCTAAACCAATTTGGGAACTTAAACACGAAATGCTCATATCCGGTCTGTTTGTTGCCCTATTCACATGATTTTTAAATATTCTATTTTTGTAATTACTTGTATGTATATTGATTTACATATCATGACTCTTTGTTACTTGCATAGTGTAGTTTTTGTTTTTGTTTATTATTTTATTGACTTAATTTACATTATTTTATTGTAATTACACTCATTGATTGTAAATTACTTCCAATTAGTAATTGTTTATTGTAGTTTTATTTACTGGTTATACATATATTGTTATTTATTTTTTATTAGAATCACCTTATAATTTATTAATTTTCATTTTATTTCGTATTGATTTCACAATATATATTTTTTCTAATGGTTTTAAAATTGGTTCCAAAAATATACTTTACTCACTTCCCCATTCGCTTCCAGTCACCTCTTAATCATTTCTCACTTCCCATTTCTCAAGGATTTATTGAGTTTAGCTGGCTTCTTGCTTCTCGTTTTTGCATTGCTTCACATTTTTTGCTTCTCACTCTGGTAATTATGGGTTAGACTATGTAATTGATGGTATATTCTTTACCAAAAAAATAAGCAATTCCATAGATGTCATCATTACCATCACTAGTGCAGTCTTCCCTAACCCATCTCTATCCTTGCCAAAATCTCTGATGTTATATGGCCTGACAACGATGTCTTCTCCTATGTAGAGGGTGTGAACTTCTACCGTTGTGGCATAGTTGTAGTAGTACTTGTGAGTGCTGTTATTGATGGTGAAGTAAATGGTTTATATATTTTTAGGGTTTTAGTTATTAGGATATTTAAGATTGTTCGATTAGTTTTAAGGCTGCATACATCTGACCCTCCTCAGACCTTGCAGTGGTGGGAGCCTTGTGCACTGGGATTGCCCCTTTTTTATTTAAAATGAATGGATATTTAATTGAACGGTTCAATATATATCCATATCTGTATCTTATCCAATATAAACGGATATTTTTATAAACTGACCAAATAAGCTTATTTTAAATCGGATGCATACCAAAACACAGACATTTTTCAGATAACTTGCAGCCCTACATGTGAAGGTAGTAACTAATCATCAAAATAAATATTATTATATAATCAAGTGCTCAATTTTTTTTATTTTTTTTTTTATACCATAGATTTTTACATTACATAAAATTTGTGTCCGTGAGTGCATCATTGAGTTAGGCTATGGAAGACCTTGTAGAAAACCCATCGGATTTGATTCTTTAATATCTAAATCTCATAGAAAAATGTTTTATTCAGTGCCAACAGCTTAGAGTTTATATTAAAGATATTACAATTCCACTTATTGGATCGCTTTTTAATTGTGTCTACATGCTTTTCCATATATTGCTTCCACATGCTTCCCCAATTGCTTTTTCTTACTCTTCATAGTGCTTGGGGAAGTGAAATGAAATTTGCTTCTCAAACAAACTTTCTAAAAAACAAACTTCCTATCTTGGGTCAAACTTCTTTGCAACTATGGTCTAACCTAACCACTTAAAGGAAAACTCAAGAAGATCAATTACAAGGTCCTACAACTCTCTAGACTAAGATGGCAAGAGATTTTTTTCAGAAAGGAAAATGCCCTCTAAAGCATCCACAGAATCACTTATAAAGAGAGAATTATTTGCATCAGCCTAGTCTAGTCAAAGGAGCTCAGTAACAAGCAGCTAGCACCCAATGGTGCAATGTTGCTTGACGTATGTGGTGACATTGCTAGTTGGTCAATAGAATAGATTCTATTGGCAAACAAGTCATGGGATGGAATCCACGAATTTCCATTTTTTTAAGACTATATATATATATATATATATTGGCTTTAAGTATGATAAATAGAATGACATTCTAAAGCCAGGACGATATACGTATTAATATGCAACCAAGACAAAGAAATTCTAATTCAGTGAATTTGCATAAAGGTCTGCAATCCCTCTGATAAAGTCACAATTTAATCAATCCCGAAGAATAAGATTTCAAAGTATTGGTTTTTGAAAGGGGTCTATGGGCCCTAATCATCAAGATCTAAGATGAAGATATAATTAAACAATTTGTTGAGAATGTACATCTGATATGAATTTTTTTTTTTTTTTCGTTAGTTAGGACCAAATCAAGTGACGGTGTCAACAATGACATTCAACTAGGGGCCCTTTAAGTTATGGGCGTTATTTAACTGATGGATTAATATCAGATGGGATTCATGCATGCCAATACAAGGTTTGCGTAAGGATTTTAAAGTTGATGTTAAATATCCCCCTCCCCCCACCCACCACCCCCATTATCATGTAGTGGAAATTGAATTATCAAGTCTCTTTGAATTAATACTTGCTGTTTAAATATCGTCGCTACATTATAAGTTCTTCATCCCATGCATTATGCGTGGGGGGCAATCAGTTAGCCGAGTTTGTTTCAGTTCTGCTTGGACTTGTGTAACTTTCATGAAGCTCACCACGCTAAAGATCTACTAGCTAGGCTTGGATTCAAGCCAAAAATTTAGAAGCCTACAAGAAGCTAATAATTGAAGGCCTACAGTCCATTTATAGCCCTAATTTCACCAATGACAAGTGCAAGAGCTTACCGCGAAACCTCCTTGTTGTGTCTATATGTCTTTCCATTATATCTAGTAATGTCCAAGAAAACAAGCATTAAGACCATAGTTAGACGTAAGGAATAACTAAAAAAAGAAAATATCTAATTAACCAAGAGTTTAATAAAGTAAAGATTCTAGAAGACAACTGGTATTAGGTGCTCTCTCCTGTTGTCAAAGCTAAAGTGTGGGGGATAAGATGCTTTGCATGAACAGAAAATAAAAATAAAAAAAGGTGGGGCGGTGCATTTAATAGTGAAGGGTGACTAGAGATGTGCAAGTTTATATATTACTACTAGTAGTAGTATCTTGACATTGAGTTACCAAATGTAGAAGATAAGGAGATGGCCCCTTTCTATATATCTTGGAATATATTATATATTTTTTCACCATGCATAGATGGTTCTTTCTAGTCTTTACGTAGAAACGTGCAGCAGAGAGTCTAATTATATACCAATTTGACTTTAATTTTTGTTTTTAAACTATATTCCATAAATGAACCATGCTTGCTTGTAGCTTTCAAACTGGCTTCAAGGCCTTTATGAAGAAGAAGCGCCACTTGTGGAAAATTTGGCCACACTCCTTTTGCTTTGCAGACTCTATTTATATGCCCTTCAGTGCATCGGATCCTGTTCTGATCGTTAAACTTCTGTTAACGTTCTGCAAATTTTGGTGGTTGACATATGGTACACATGCGCGAAAAAACACCTTATAATGAACTGGCCCAGTAACCATATCTGGTGCCCTCCAGTACCTATCAACCATATCTGGTGTCTAAGGAGGACCCACAACTCTAAATGAACTGGCCCAACTTTGAGAGATAGCCCAGGCCCAAAAGTCAATATAATTGAATTACTTTTTACCACCTGATATATCAATCTTTTCTATAATATTGTTAGGAAAAAAAAATTTATTCACAGAGTCCAAATGAATGTAATAAGAACAAACAGTTTGTGATTATATTCTAGGTTGGCTTCTGGCCCATCATCCATCTTTCAGACATGCGAAGGGTTAATATTCCCAATCCGGAGTGTGCAACAGAATTAGAATCTGTTGTTGAAAAAGTGAGAATTGCATCCAGGAAAGGCGAAAGGGTTTCTTTTCTGATGCATGATAGGAGGGTATTTTAGTGATGCACCAGCTCCAACCCTAATCTTCAATGAAAGTGTCTTTGTTGGCCAAATCCCAAATATCCCTTGCAGCACAACCAGATCGTCTCGTCAGCAAAACTATTTGCTGCTGACTCATGGGATGTCCCATCACCGTCAAAAGTGAATGCGTCACACCCCCTTGTGTCTTGCCACACGGGGCATCGCAGAGGATATCAACCCCTTTTGCACTAGATGTTGGACAACATGTGGCAAAAAAAAAAAAAAAGACAAAAATGACTAGTACCGAACCCAAGAAGTGATGGTTGGCTTTGCTTGCTATGCTTTTTGCCAAGAGGAAATCAGCTTTGTCTAAAAACTCATTGACAGTGCAGGGGCACAAACATGATATCAAAAAGTGATTTAGATTTTTTTTTTTTTTTCAGGGGATGAAAGAATGATTGTTTGTGTTGACAAACCTCTGTAGACATGTCATTGAATAACACATGATGTGTTTTCGAATTTGGTCTCTCTTTTTTACCACCTACTTTGTTAACTGAACACTTTTTTGGACTTTTTACCCCCAACACAACACGTGTCAGCTTATAATTGATTTTTTCATCACAGAACAGTTGCTGGGTTACCCAAAAATATCCTAATAATGAATTGGATACAAATTAGCAAGACTATTGGGCCTTTTGGGTTGTGAGTCAAGTTGACCCTATCTTTGTAGATCACTCTGCTAAAAGATGCCAATCATGAAGCGAATCCATATCTCACTTATTAGAAACCTCCTAATTACGAATTCGTGAATACTTGGAAATTTAGCAACTTCCTATTTGGACTAACCTGTCACTCTCTCACTCTTCGCCTATATAAGGCCTTGCCCATAAACCCCTTTGTGCATAAAACACCTCTCTCTCTCTCTCTCTCTCTCTCTCTCGAAAAGCAGTAATCTTGCATATGGCTAAGTTGTCCGTTAAAAGCTTTCTTTCTCTCAGGTTGGTGATTGTTAGTCCATCTTTTTGTATCAACGCCTTATATATAGTTGGATCCTTTCGTTCGTCGTCGTTGCTGCTGTTGTTGTTGTATTGTTTTATGTTATGATTAATAATATTTTGTTTGTCCGGCAGCCGGAGATGTTATGCAGTAGGGGTGACGGAGAATATGCGACAGCCAGCGGTAGCTTCTGCTGCAATGAACATTTCAGAATCTGGTGGTTTGATGAGGACGGAAACAACTACAGCAGAGTCAAAGGAAGTGTTTTGGATGAGAGACCCCAAGACGGGTAATTGGATTCCCGAGACTCACTTTGGTGAGGTTGATGTCGCCGACTTGAGACTCAAGCTCCTTTCTAAGAAGTAAACCCAGAAAAAGGTTCCTGGCCGGGCTCCCATTTCCACTTATAAATAAATGATGTATCAACTACGACTCTGCATTATTAATTTCAAAGTGTTTACATAGATTTGTAGTTTCAACTTTCATAATGAGAGATTACCTTCCTTTTTGTTATCTTCTATTTCTTCTTTTTTGAACAGAATATTGCTTGGGCATTCAAGTCGCATGACTCAGCGATTCCTATAACCCGGTGTTTTTACTAAATAATTAGAAAAGCACCCCTATTCCCAGGAGATCCTCTCCTACAGGAGACGTAACACATACCCCACAAAAAAAAAAAAAAAAAAATGAATTTTCACTTGTTTTAGGGTTAGTATCCGACTCCTGCCCCAACAGATTAATCTGTGGACAAGGAGGATTTTTCCTCGAAAAGTTCTTTTTTCTTTTATGTTCTAAAGTTTAAATTATTCTTTTCATATTCATTATTACCAAAAAAAAAATCTTATTATATTGCATGGTTTCCAAATTCCTTTCTCTTGCGAAGTCCAAGTGGCCAACACTAGAACTATATTGCAGTACCGAATCAGGATGGGACACGCAACCTTGATAAGGGACATGTAGGAATTATGCATAAGATATAATGGATGGTGCAGCTAATTACGCAACCCTCTATAATCACCAAGTAACTCCTTACAAAGTTGCAGGTCGCCAGCAGCTTTGTCGTTCGTTTAATGAATCTATCTTCATTATCCAAGTTTTAAAAATTTTTAATTAAAAAAAAGTACAGGGAGGATTAGAAAAGAAAAGAAAAAGGATTAATTTTATATTCATACATAACGCACTAGCTCTTATTTTATTTTGGAAAGCGGATCAAAAATCCTATTTTTATTTTGGTAAATCGTTTCTAGCGTCTTCAATTTTCTTCATCAACCTATAAAAATCAAATATCACTTGTGGGAGGTTAACAAGCATTTTTTTCAAAAACTTGACAAATTCTTCATTTCCAAATATTCTTTGATAACAAAGCAATATGGGAGATAATATCAATTTTACCATAATTGGGAAAATTATCTAAAAAGAACCATCTCATAAACCATTGAGCAAAAGAAGTATCATTCAAGTTACTTGTCCTAATAGACAAAAGGGAAACAAACCAAACTCTTGCAACTGAGTCACACTTCAATAGACAATGACTAATAGATTATTCTTCGGAATTACAAAGGGGACATAATGAGCTAACATCAATTTTTCTCTTAATCAGATCTAATCTAATGGGGAGGGCATATTTACAAAGTTTTCCAAATGAAATGTTTTATCTTTAAGGAATCAAAAAACTCCAAAACTTACCCCGAGACACATTAGGAATTGACAAATGGTTAGGACTAACTCAAAAAAAAATAGATAGCTACATGATAGGCTGTTTTAACCAAGAATAACACTGTAGGCACTTAAAGAAATATATGGCGACAGAGTAGTTGTTATCATCAGAAAGATCAAAGGATTATGATGGAATCATTCTTCTAATAGGAGGTTAAATAATATTGCACTTTAAGGTGTTCTAATATGTCTAAAGAAAGTGTGATGTTTTACGTCTCTACTAGAGGTTATCAGCTTATGGTCTTGTTGTTATTGAATAACCATGGAGACTTTAATTTTTCAAAGATCAGAGTGGCACCCGATGATTTAACATGGATGAAGATGGCTGGAGAATTGTCGGCACTTTAAAGGGCAAGTCAAAGCAAGATGAAAAGTGAACTATAAGCACAATTTGGGATATTGTTGGCATCTCTTCATAACCACCGTTGATTATCACCAAGGAAACGGATTTACAATTTCTTATCATAATTGTTCTCTAACACAATTAATGAAGCCTCATCAAACCAAGCTCTAAGTCACACCAGTTTACTGTGCTTATATCATATGTATGTCTAATGGTGAAGATCAAGGATGCGTCGCTGCATCATGCATGCTTTCATCATCACATCCTTGAGGGGCATCTATAGGCACTTAAAGTTTGTGTAAACTACAAATGGGCTTAAAACCCATATGGGTAGCTTATTAAAATATAAATATGGGTTTGTAAACAATAACCCATGGGCCATAAATCCAAATGCTCCAAACCCATTATTGGGCCTGTAATCCAAGAAAAGTAATTGGGTCCATCCAATCTCTTCTCAAAAGAAGAGATAAAGATCAAGAAATATGTGAATCTCATCTTTAAAGGTTGGTTACACATGTGGCAGCTTTGTAACCAAAGAAAAATCTTAGAGTTTTATCTAATCTTTACCAAAATAAGAAATAGAGATCAAATGAAAATAAAATCATATTAGATGATGATAAGTGGCACAAGGCTTCCCATCAATCAAGACTTCCAGAGTTTATAAATACCCAAGACTTGAAATTGAAAAAGCATCGAAAAACAAACTCTCAAAAGCTCTCCACTAAAGTTCTCATCCAAGAAGTCTCTCAAGAGTGAAGACTAAAATGAAGAAAAATTGCACCAACATTCAAAGCACTTGAAGTTCAATTCTTCAAAAGAGATTAAGTCACACAAAGGGTCTTGTAGAAGAGAAATCTCTTTCACAACCAAGAAAGCATAAAGCAAGAAGTGAAAGAAAAAAACCACATTAACATAACTAAAGCAGGGAAACATGTCATCAAACCCTCGTCTTCAACGTCAACGGATAATTAGAGGTCACACTCACTTAAAAGGTGTAATCGAAAAGAGTTGTATCCATTTTATCATTATTCATATTTGTAATTTGCCCTCACATTTTGTATTCATTCAATATACAAAATTTGTGTCAACAAACACCTTTTTTTTGTCATAATACCTAATCAAATCATCTTGTCACCTTGAGGATCCAATGGAAATTTTAAAAATAGATCCTAAGACACCTCTAGGAACAAAGCTAGAAATAAGATTAAAGTTCCTCTTCCTTAAGACTGAATCAATAAGCTCATAGAAATTTCTAGGGATAAGAAGAAATGGCTCAAAATTAATCTTGAAATTATGACTAGAGGGGATCCACAGATCTTCCCAATTATTAACATTTTCTCTAATTCCAATCTTCCATCTAAGCCCCTTTTTAAGAAAGTCTTTTACAAAGTGAATACTCCTCCAGACCTTGGAGAAATTCTTTTTGAAATTTGAATTGAGAAAGTCACTTCTTGAAAAGTAGACGTGAATTCAATAGCCGAGCCCCATAGGGTATCCAGATCTTGATGTAATCTCCAAGCCTGCTTAGTCAAAAGAGCTCTATTTTTAATACCTATATACCTAACTTCCAACTTTTAATAGAAGTCAAATGCTACTAAGACTCCTAATGTGACTAAAGGAAACTACAAACACAACTCCTAGTTCTATAAGGGGCTCAACTAGTTAAATTTGGATAATAGCATGCTTTTGTCATCTCCCAACAGGTACTTCACTATTGCCAACTAATAGAGCATTGATGAAAATTTAACATTCCTCCTTACATCCATTTTTCAACTTGTTGCAATTATTAAAGAAACTCCACCAGCAATTATATTCCCAATCATAATTAAGATTAACATACTACTTCTCTTCATCAAAACAATTATGCATCTACAACCTCTTGAAATTTGGAGAAATAAATGCAGCTAGAGAAGCAATCTTGGAATTTGCAATGGCATATGATTTGGCCATAGCAAACACATACTTCATAAAGAGAGATAAACATTTGGTGACTTTCAAAAGTGGGTCAAATAGAAGTCAAATAGACTTCTTTCTTATTAGGAGGCTAGAAAAGTCAATATGTAAGGATTGTAAGGTTATTCCAGGGGAGAGTTTAACCACACAACATAGGCTAA
>JAOXJP010099618.1:0-14433 GCA_025762735.1 Platanus orientalis | reverse complement strand
GTTTTCTGTTTTGATTCAAAGATATGCATTGTTTAGAAATTATTAAACATTGTTAGTTTTGTTCTGCTTTGATATCTACTAGTACCTATATCTATTTTGATACATGTTTAGCTATGACAAGAGACCCCTTTCCCATCAAAGAGGCAATTTTCATGGAGTCCATCATCGGATTTAAATAGATTTGATCGGGTACCATCTTTGTTAGGTTACATTAATTAATGATGTCTATTCGATGTTTGCCAATAGGCATGAGATAGTAGTATCCTACCATCAGATTATAGATGGATTTGTTATGTTCTATTACCCATTATCCAGCTCACAGCATGTGTGAGAGATTTTTGGTATATGATTCAGTTATCTATTATCTAGCTCACAACACATATGAGAGATTTAGATATTTGTTTCAATAGGTCTCATATATGTATATATGTTTCAGTGATTCATTCTATTCAGTTTAGTTTCAAATATTTGGTCAGTTCAGTATTTTAGTTCTGATTATGTTTTTGTTCAGATTATGCATCTTGATTTTTGTTCTGTTTTTCTCTTTGTTCTGTATTAGATTAGAAGCATAATTTTTCAAATGTAAATAAATTATTTTGAAAGCATGTTTCATTTTATTTTGATTATAAAAATATTCGTGTTCATTGACCCAATTGTTTCAGCATGTTAAGTAGTATCCCTGTTTATTTGCAAAGTCAGTCACATTTATAGAGTTGACACCGTTGTTTTTAGATGATGAGAATGATAGAGAAAATAAGTAACCTGGATTCAAGAAGAAGAACAATGATAGTGATTTAATTTAACTATTTTTAGACATTATGTTATTTTATTTAATATTTGTTTAAAGTCCTATTTTGATTACGTTCAGTTTAGTTATTTCAGTTTTATTTGAAGAGATTTTATAGGTTAGTTTAAAGTTTCAATTTTATAGAGATGACTTACTATTATTTGGATTTATGTCAGACTATGGGATTTTATTTATAAAATATAGTTTGTAGATTTTAAATTTAATGGAATGGTTATGGTTTGATTATAAGATTCTGTTGCATATGTGTGAAAAGAAAGATGTGAAAAAAAATTATAAAAAATTTAAATGACATTGATGTGAATGGATTAATGTCAATTGCCAAAATTCGTAGCCATATAGGTCTGGGTTTTAGGTCGTGATAGGCACGATCTCTTACTCACTGGTGGGGAGCTTTCCAAACCACGGGCCCTCCTCTCTCTCAAATAACACCTCAATGTGTGCCTTGTTAATCCCGACATTGGGAAAGACGATCGGATCAGACGTGGGGCGAGTAATCCCCAAATGGAGTGATATACGGTCTGAGTTGATGAGCATATGAACCCCATACACCTTAATCTCAAATGAGAGTTAGGTGTAGTTGTGAGAATGAATATTGGCGTAAAAGATTCTCACCGCTTCTTGTTACACATTACCTTTGATAATGGTCAATTGCATCCATCCGTCGTTGGGAATTTGTGTGCCAAAGGTGAAGTCGCGGAGTGTGGTTTACTTCACATACCACTCTATGAAAATCTTCTTCTTTAAGAAGAATTGGGTGTAGTTGTGAAAGACCATGGAGTTTCTCAAAGCTCCGTACTTGATAGACTAAGTTTTAGGGCACTTTGGTTGCTTATTTTCTCTCATTAGGCCTTTCCCCAAATCTCGTTTCGACATGTGTGGACATCGGCGTTTCAGGAGGGGTTCGGATGCCCCCGCTTGCCCGTGGTTTCCTAATCCACTCTTCGACGCCTGAGGCCGGTGTGTGAGAGGTCGCTAATCCTTTTACAGGAGGATTAGGCTTTAATCTAAAATTCAAGTGGTGGAGGGCTAGGATTTAACCCATGTGAGTAAAGGGTGTAGGGTTGAGATTGGTTTGGCTATAAAGGGATGGAGGGTGAGGATGAGTTGTGTTTGTTTGGCATAGATTGGTGAGGTGGAAGGGAGCATGGGAGATGCCCTTTGGGGCAACCCCATTTGCTCACCCTTTTCAAGGATGGAAAGGTTAGATGCTAGATGGGGGGGGTGAGTGGTACTCTAGGGATTTGAAACTCAAGATGGGGATCTAAGGGATGTTGGTGAGAGAGAGAATTAATAGATTTCAATCCAAAGGGTGAGAGAGGTTAGCTAAAGATGAGATTGCATTAAATGCAAAATATCTCATTTTTGCTCCATATCTGAATAATATCTGGATTTTTGATTTTTTGAACCCTATCGCGGCTGTCACTCCATGTGAGCTCCTATGCTCGGATGTCGGCCCAGTCAGTGTCATTTTCAAATGTCCTAGATGCTTTGGACTAACCGGTTCAGTCGGAACCAAATTATGAAAAGGGTAAGGGGGTCAAGTTATGGTTTTTTGACCAAAAAAGCTCTTAAATGCAATGTTGAAGGGCTAAATGGTCAAATTTAACTTAGGGGGTCCTAGGGGTAGATGCTCCCAGGTCCAGGTGATTCACAGCTTCTGACCGTGCAGGATTAGGGTACCCGAGCAAGAAATTAGGTTAAAAACTATTTTTTGAGCGGGTAGGCTGATTTGTACAGGGAATGAGGTTGGTTCCTTTGTAAGATGCCGCCTTGAGCCATATCTGGAGGGTTTGAAGTTAGAAGAGTCTTGAAGCCATGGAGACTGACAGATTGGATGCCAGATTCCTTGGCAGTCACCAGGAGTCTTCTAGAGCAAAGTCGCTCGACTAAATCAAGTCTCTATAGTCGCCTGAAGTTGAGCGAGATTGAATGGTAAATCATTCCCTGAATCAGGGGTTTGTTAAATGCTTTGTTGAGGACAGGGAAGATTTTAAGAAAATGGCCTTGACTTTGTTTCATTCTGAGTCCGGCAGAGCCTCAGGGGCATTTCTTATGCCAAATATAGGAGAAATGCGCTTTTCAGGGTTTAGGCAAAATTTATTGCTTAGGCCACAGATTTTCTACAAGTTAGCATGAATTTGATAGTCTTGCAGCCTTGAATTTACAGTGGTATGGCCACTGACTAACTAAATTTCTAGTTTCTGGTGCACTCCCGAGAGTCGTTCGAGCACTTGATTTTTAGACCTGATTTTTTGACCTTTTTGGAGTATTTGAGGGAATCTTGACAAATACATTTTACGGAAACCCTGGCTCCTTCGACAACTTTTTGAAGGTCTCGCGATTCTGAAGAAAAAGACATTGACTGATCCTGATTCTGATGCCTGGAGAGCAATCTAGCTCTAAAAGAGTGAAAAGTGGAAAAATAGCTTTTCTACCTTTTATTGAAGATTTGAGAGTTTACAGAGGTTCGAGACTACGAACTTCATATCTTAAACCTGATGATTTGGAGCTAAGGTTGAGGCCGAGGCATGGCCACTGATTTTTCTAGATTCAGAGATCGGATAAATATCTGAGGGTTTTGCAAGGGTCATTTCTTGGTCAGGGTTATCACAGATTAAGAGATTTGGTTGTTGCCGTTCTCGAGCAGTGTCTGATTTGTGATGAATCCTTATGAGAATGGAAACTTGGGGATGCACAGGATCTAAAATTACATCATTTGGATCAAAGATGAAGCTCTAGGGGTCCTTCGAGGGTTATGAGGTCATTCTCTTAGAGAAAAGGGTAAAATGGTAATTTTCTCCCACGGGTCAAAAAAGGTGAAAATATGAATTCTTCGCCTGTGATGCTTCATGACAAGAAGACTTATGTAGGCTGAGAAATTCAGTGATCTGGATGGCAAACAATGTGTATTGAGCCTTTAGAGTAGAAGGGTAAAATGGTTATTTTTCCAACTGTGATGTTTTATTATCGAAAAACTTACAAGAGGAGGAAAACTTGCTAATAACATGAATGAAGTTCTAAAATGTGGACCCTCAAAGTCCCAATGGTGTTTTTGAGCGAAATTAGGGTTTGTCCTACAATGGTGCTTTTTGGGTTGTAATAAGATTCTTTGACTGATTCATTTGTGTCTGAAACATCTGAAAAGACTTTCCCAGGAGTGACTAACCTTTTAGGGTTCAGGTTGGCTCTTCCTAAGCTAAGGGTGTTCAAAGTTCCACTCTTTAATAACTGTTATATTGACCTTATACCATCACATGACCCGAGACAAAATTTGGGTGCTTACAAACATGAAATTTGGTATGAAGTTATGCACTTGTGGCTTGTGGTGCACAACTATTAAATAAGGTGCGAAGTTACACAAGTTTGGGTTTAAATGTACAATTTTAACATATGGCACGAAGTTACAAATGGGTGAACATGGGGTACACAACTACAAAACAAGGGGCAAAGTTATGCGTTTGCGGACTTTCAGTGCACAACTTTAAAAGAGAGTACGAAGTTTTGCACTGGTCGGCTTGTAAATCACACCAACGAAATAAGGTACAAAATTACGCACCTGTGGGCTTATGGTGCAAAACAACAAAATATGGTGTGAAGTTATGCACATCTTGCTTGCGGTGCCTAATAAGGTATAAAGTTACGCATGTGTCAGTTTTGGTATACAATATTGAAATTGTACAATGTTATACACGTGTGGGATTGTGGTGCTAAACTATGATACAAAGTGCAACGTTACGCATGTGCGAACATGGGGTGCGTAACTCCAAAATAAGAAATGAAGTTATGCACCTATGGACTTGTGGTGCACATGTACAAAATAAAATTACGAAGTTAAGTACGTGTGGGCCTATTGTTGACAAGGACGAATGATGGTGTGAAGTTAAGTACATGTAGATTTTGGTGTACAACTACGAGATGGGGTTTAAAGCTTCACAAGTCTGGTTTATAGTTTACAACATCGAATTATTGTATGATGATAAACACCAATGGGCACATAACAACGAAACAAGGTGCGAAGTTATGCATCTGCAAACTTGTGAAATGCAACTCCAAAATCAGGAATGAAGTTACGCACCTATGGGGTTGTTGTGCAAAAATACAAAATTTGGTACGATGTTACGCACGTGTCGAAATTTGGCGCATAACCTTGAAATTTTTTACAAAGTCACGCACATGTGGCTTGTAGTGCACAATTATTAAATAAGGTACAAAGTTACACAAGTGTGGGTTTAGATGTATAATTTTGAAATATGGTACGAAGTTACAAACAGGTGAGTTTAGGGTGCACAATTACAAAACAAGGGGCAAAGTTATGCATATGCGGACTTTTGATGCACAACTTTGAAATAGAGTATCAAGTTACGCACTTGTTGGCTTATGGATATCACCAATGAAAATAAGGTACAAAATTACGCACCTGTGGGCTTGTGGTGCACAACAACAAAATATGGTGTGAAGTTATGCACATCTGGCTTATGTTGCACAATGACGAAATTAGGTATAAAGTTACGCATGTGGGCGTTTTGGTATACAATATTGAAATACTATACAATGTTATACACATGTGTGATTCTGGTGCTGAAGTACGATACAGGGTACGAACATGGGGTGTGCAACTCCAAAATCAAGAATGAAGTTATGCACCTGTGGACTTGTGGTTCACATGTATGTAATAAAAGTTTGAAGTTATGTACGTGTGGGCCTGTTATGGACAACGACGAAAGATGGTGTGAAGTTAGGCACAGGTGGATTTTAGTGCATAACTACAAGATGGGGTGCAAAGTTTTGCAAGTGTGGTTTATAGTTTACAACATCGAATTATGGTATGATGTTAAACGCGAGTGGGTACGTAACAACGAAACAAGGTGCAAAGTTACGCATATTGTAACCTGTGAAACGTAAGTCCAAAATCATAAATGAAGTTATGCACTTGTGGGGTCATTGTGCGAATATACAAAATTTGGTACAATGCTATGCAAGTGTCAAAATTTTACGCATAACCATGAAATTTGGTATGAAGTTACGCACTTATGACTTGTGGTGCACAACTATTAAATAAGCTGTGAAGTTACGCAAGTGTGGGTTTAGATGTATAATTTTAAAATATGGTACGAAGTCACAAACAGGTGAATATGGCATACATAACTACAAAACAAGTGGCAAAGTTATTCGTATACGGACTTTCAGTGCACAACTTCTAAAGAGAGTATGAAGTTATGCACCTGTCAGCTTGTAGATCACACCAATGAAATAAGGTACAAAATTTCACACTTATGGGCTTATGGTGCACAATAACAAAATATGGTGTGAAGTTATGCACATCTGGCTTGGGGTGCACAATGACCTAATAAGGTATAAAGTTACGCATGTATCAGTTTTGGTATACAATATTGAAATTGTACAATGTTATACACGTGTGTGATTGTGGTGCTAAACTATGAATCAGGGTGCAAAGTTACGCATGTGCAAACATGGGGTGCGTAACTTCAAAATTAGGAATGAAGTTATGCACCTATGGACTTGTGGTGCACATGTACAAAATAAAATTATGAAGTTAAGTATGTGTGGGCACGTTGTCGACAATGACGAAAGATGGTGTGAAGTTAGGCACATGTGGATTTTGGTGTACAACTACGAGATGGGGTTCAAAGTTTCACAAGTGTGGTTTATAGTTTACAACATCGAATTATTGTATGATGTTAAACACCAGTGGGCGCATAGCAACGAAACAATGTGCGAAGTTACGCATCTGTACACTTGTGAAATTTAGCTCCAAAATTAGGAAAGAAATTATGCACCTATGGTGTCGTTGTGGAAAAATATAAAATTTCATACAATGTTACGCACATGTTGGAAATTGGCGTATAACAATGAAATTTGGTATGAATTTATGCACATAGGGCTTGTGGTGCACAACTATTAAATTAGTTACGAAGTTACACAAGTGTGGGTTTAGAGCTACAATTTCAAAATATGGTACGAATTTAGTAACGGGTGAGTATGGGGTGCATAACTATAAAACAACGGGCAAAGTTATGCATATGCAGACTTCCGGTGCAAAAACTTCAAATTAGAGTACAAAGTTATGCACCTACCCGCTTGTAGATCTCACCAACAAAATAAGGTTTGAAATTACGCACCTATGAGCTTGTGGTGCACAACAACAAAATATGTTGTGATGTTATGCACATCTCGCTTGTGGTGCACAATGATGAAATTAGTTATAAAGTTATGCACGTGGGCATTTTGGTATACAATATTGAAATACTGTACAATGTTACACACGTGTGTGAATCTGATGGTGAACTACGATATAGAGCAAACATGGGGTGTGCAACTCCAAAATCAGGAATGAAGTTATGCACCTGTGGACTTGTGGTGCACATGTGGATTTTGGTGTATAACTATGAGATGGGGTTCAAAGTTTTACAGGTGTGGTTTATAATTTACAACATCGAATTATGGTATGATGTTAAACACGAGTGAGCACGTAACAACGAAACAAGGTGTGAAGTTATGTATCTTTAAACTTGTGAAATGTAACTCCAAAATCAGGAATGAAGTTACACACCTGTGGGGTCGTTGTGCGAAAATACAAAATTTGGTACGATGTTATGCACGTGTCAAAATTTTGCGCTTAGCCATGAAATTTTGTGTGAACTTACGCACTTGTGGCTTGTGGTGCACAACTATTAAATAAGGTGCGAAGTTATGTAAGTGTGGATTTAGATGTACAATTTCAAAATATGGTACAAAGTTACAAACGGGTGAATATGGGGTGCATAACTACAAAACAAGGGGCAAAGTTATGTGTATGCAGACTTTCGGTGCACAACTTCAAAAGAGAGTATGATGTTACACACCTGTCAGCTTGTAGACCACACCAACGAAATAAGGTACGAAATTATGCACCTGTGGGCTTATGGTGCACGATAACAAAATATGGTGTGAAGTTATGCACATTTGGCTTGGGGTACACAATGACCTAATAAGGTATAAAGTTATGCATGTGTCGGTTTTGGTATACAATATTGAAATTGTACAATGTTATACACGTGTGGGATTTTGGTGCTAAACTACGATACAAGGTGCAAAGTTACGCTTGTGCGAACTGGGGTGCGTAACTCCAAAATTAGGAATGAAGTTATGCACCTATAGAGTTGTGGTTCACATGTACAAAATAAAATTTGGAAGTTACGTACATGTGGGCCTGTTGTGGTCAACGACGAAAGATGGTGTGAAGTTAGGCACATGTTGATTTTGGTGTACAACTACAAGATGGGTTTCAAAGTTTCATAAGTGTGGTTTAGATTTTACAACATAGAATTATTGTATGATGTTAAACATCAGTGGGCGCATAACAACGAAACAAGGTGCGAAGTTACGCATCTTCAAACTTCTGAAATGTAGCTCCAAAATTAGGAATGAAGTTATGCACCTATGGTGTCGTTGTGGAAAAATGCAAAATTTTTTATGATGTTACCACGTGTTGGAAATTGGAGCATAACAATGAAAGTTGGTACGAATTTATGAACATAGGACTTGTGGTACACAACTATTAAATTTGGTATGAAGTTATGCAAGTGTGGGTTTAGATGTATAATTTTGAAATATGGTATGAAGTTACAAATGGGTGAGTTTAGGGTGCACAACTACAAAACAAAGGGTAAAGTTATGTGTATGTGGACTTTCGATGCATAACTTCAAAATAGAGTACGGAGTTATGCATCTGTCAGCTCGTAGATCTCACCAACGAAATAAGGTACAAAATTACGCACCTGTGGGCTTGTGGTGCAGAGCAACAAAATATGGTGTGAAATTATGCACATCTTACTTGTGGTGCAAAATGACAAAACAAGTTATAAAGTTACGCATGTGTGGGTTTTGTTATACAACTTAGAAATACGATACAATGTTACACATGTGTGGGATTCTAGTGCTAAACTGTGATATAGGGTGTGAAGTTACGCATGTGCGCACATGGTGTGCACAACTCCAAAATCAGAAATGACGTTATGCACCTATAGACTTGTGGTGCACATGTACGAAATAAAAGTATGAAGTTACGCACGTGTGGGCCGATTGTGGACAGCGACAAAAGATGGTGTGAAGTTAGTCACTTGTGGCTTTTGGTGTACAACTATGAGATGGGGTACAAAGTTTTGCAAGAGTGCTTTATAGTTTACCACCTCGAATTATGGTATGATGTTAAACATGAGTAGGCACATAATAATGAAACAAGATGTGAAGTTACGCATCCACAAACTTATGAAATGTAAATCCAAAATCAGGAATGAAGTTACACACCTGTGGTGTGGTCGTCATGCAAAAATACAAAATTTGATACAATGTCACGCCTTGTCCAAATTTGGCGCATAACCATGAAATTAGGTACGGAGTTATGCACATGTGGCTTGTGGTGCACAACTATTAAATAAGGTAAGAAGTTACACAATTGTGTGTTTAGATGCACAATTTCAAAATATGGTATGATGTTACAAATAGGTGAATTTGGGGTGCACAACTATAAAATAAGGGGGTAAATTTACGCATATACGGACTTCTGGTTCACAATCTCAAAATAAGATACGAAATTATGAACCTGTCAGCTTGTAGATCTTAACAACAAAATAAGGTACAAAATTACGCACCTATGGACGGTGCACAATTACAAAATATGGTGTGAAGTTGCTTACATCTGGCTTGTGGTGCACAATGACAAAATAAGGTATAGCCTTATGCATGTGTGAGTTTTGGTATAAAAAAGTGCTTTGAGAAATCCCAGAGGATAGACTGTCTACCATCATAGATGAATGCCGCCGGTAACTAGCCGGTGGCAAGGGTGAGGTTTGGATCTGGTCCGAATCTGACTGGAAACTGGCAGAATCTTAAAAGCAATAATAGAGAAGTATCACAAGTGGATGTTAATTTTATTTCTGGATGAAAAATTAAATAAAAGGGTGGAAAACCCTAATGTGATAAGGTTTGCATGTGAAGGTCAAATCGTCACTTCAGGAGAAGCCACGAATACTCATCTCAGGCAAGAAGGGGCATCGGGATTCTTGTATATGCTAGGCGATGGATAAAATAGCCTATAACACTTGGAAGGTGACAGCGCATTGGGGATCCAAAGTCTTGGACCAATATTGGCAGGTTATGAGGGAGATTCTCTGATGGTGGTGAAGGAGACATCAGATTTTGAAGAAATTGCTCTTTCGCCAAGGTTGCAATCATCAAATCGGGAACTAAATCACCATGTTCAGGCGATGGAAGATCTAAGGAAAAATTAGATCACGTCTAGCACAATGGGGCGAAAGTATCGTATATAGGAAGATTTAGGCATGCATAACTCAGATCTGGTGAAGCAGGCGCCGGTTACGTCAGAATTGGAAGGCAAAAATTAGGAAAAGTTGGGAGTGCCAGCAGTGGGGAAAACAATGTAGGAGGGTGGAGAAGTATCTGTGCTAGTGAAGAACGTACAGAATGTCCTTGCACGTCATTAGGATAATGCAACGATAATGGTGGAGGATGGGGGCGGCTTTTGCATCGAGAGATCCCAGAGAAGTATCTGTGCCGGTGAAGAACGTACAGAATCTCCCTTGTTGTTGACGGAACAAGGGAGAAAATAGTTGGAATGGATCAGATGGGAAAGGGAGATACAAGTGGTGGATCTGGTTTGCCCACAAAACGAACATGGAGTGCTCTATTCGGGAAGGCTTCACGTACCGATGATGGGGAGACTTTACAATTTGTGGAGCCGATGTGCAGAAACAACAAAAAAATTGCCTACTGTAACCCAATGGAAGTTAATGAGGAAGCAGAGCAATGGAAAAACACGCTGATTGGGAACTTTTTGGGTTGCAGACTTAATTATGCATACGTGAAGGAAGTTATAGCAAGAATATGGAGGCTAAAGGGTGGAGTGGATGTATCCTTATTGGAAAATGGAGTCTTTGTATTCCGTTTTAACTGTGAAGAAGATAAGATCAGAGTTTTAGAAGCTGGCCCATGGTTGATTGCTAGACGCCCACTAATACTTAGAGCATGGAGTAAGGACATGCCATTAGAAAATCTTGATCTCCAAAATGTTCCTATATGGGTGTTGCTTCCAGGATTACCATTTCAATATTGGTTTGCCAAGAATCTGAGTACAATAGGGAGTGTGCTGGGCAAACCATTGTACACATCAAGCTACACCAAAACAAGAGAGAGACTCTCTTATGCCAGAATGTGTATTGAAATAGATGGGAGCGAAGCTCTATAAGATACCATTACCATTGAGAAGGAGAATGGAGGTGAATTCGTTTAAAAGGTGGTCTATGATTGGAAACTGACACAATGTTCTTCTTGCTCTAGTTTGGCAATGGAGATAATCAGTGCTTGAAACAAAATAAACCAAAGCAAATTTGGCATCTGAAACAACTGGTAAAACATTCTGACATTCACTAACCAATAGAGGAGACTTCAAAGAAGGAGCAACCGGTAAAGGTCAGTAATCCACCACACAGTCCGTCACACAATAGATTTGATATTTCATCTTCATTGGAGGATAGAGAAGCTAGTGCAAAATCAGTTGCAGATAGTGGAAATAACATTGAGGATAAGGCTGAGAATGATGAGTTACCAGGAGGTGACCAAACCACCAGAATAGCAGGGCAGGGTAATCATTTGGTGGATGGAAATACTGAAGTGAAAGGGGATATGAAAGAATTACAAGAGACAACTGGGACTGGGGAAGGATTAAAACACACAGCAAAGGGGAAGCAAAGTCCATCTAGCATAGCTAAAAGCATCCGGAAACTACAAAATCAACAACGCCCAAATGTAAGCAAGTTTCCTCAGTGGATCATCATGGAGAAGGGAGGAAAAAAAGGGAAGGGAAACAAATTGGTGGGAAGTCAACTGCGAGGAGAGCAGGGTGGAAGTTTGAGTCAGGAACAGTTGTTTAAATGACAAAAATAATGACTCTAAATATGCTGGGTCTTAACACCGTAGCTAGGCAGAGATAAGTTTCTAGAGTGTTGGGAAGCCTAAAACCGAGCATTTGTATCGTTGCGAAGACAAAAATCAAATTTCCCAAGAGGGACAAAATTTTGAGGAAGTCTTTTAGGGAGTGGAGCTGCATTGATAATTATGTAAAGGGGAGAATATGGGTTTCATACAAAGAAGAGGAGATGAAAATGGATGTAGTAAGCAAATCTTATCAAATGGTTACTTGTATTATGGAGCTAAATGTGCATAAAGTCTTGTTCTTTGTGTACGCAAAAAATTCCAAGGAGGAAAGAGAAGAATTAGAGCAGGTTAACAGGAAAATGCCGTGGATTGTTGAGGGTGATTTTAACTGCATCAGATATTTTCATGAGAAAAAAAGAGGTGATAAACCAGATGTAAAAGCAGTGGAGGAATTCAATAACTGTTTGGATGAAATGGAATTGGAATACTTAAAATGGTGAGGTAAAAACTTCACATGGTGGAATAAAAAAGAAGGGGCTAGCAAGATTGAATGCAAGTTGGATAGGGTGGTGGTAAATAGTGAATGGAGTGCATTATTTCCTTGGGTGGATGCAAATTTTTCACTTCCTGGAGTTTCGGTTCATTCACCCTTTTTGGTTGACACTGGAGACAGAAAGACATGGGACTAAAACCATTTCGTTTCTTTGACATGTGGACAAAACACGAGGACTTTCTAGAAGTGGTCAAATCAGCTTGGGATATTCCTATTCGAGGTGACCCTTTCTTCAGAGTTGTTCAAAAACTTAAATCAGCCAAATCAGGTTTAAAAAGTGGTATGTGGAAGTCTTTGGAATAGTGGAAAAAAAGAAGATATTCTTCATAGCCAAATGTATCAAATACAAGAGGCTAGAAGAATCAACATGGATGATGGAGTTCTTGCAAAAAAGGAAAAGAAGGTGACTATAGAATACAAAGAAGCTCTGAAACTAGAAGAGTACATGTTAAGGAAAAAAGCAAGGGCTCAATGGCTTGAGCTGGGAGATGGCAACAAGTTGTTTTTTTATAGAGCTATACAAATAAGGAGAAATAAGAATCAAATCAGAAGAACAATGTTGTCCAATGGTGAGGTAATTGATGATGAGGATGGCATTAAAAATGAAGCAGAAAAATACTTTCAAGAGATATTAGCACCCTCAGCACATCAACTTCGTGGAGATGCAGAGTGGCATCCAGATAGGACATTGACAGAGGAGCAAAGAGCAAACTTAATCAAACCAGTGGAAGATGAGGAGATAGAAAAATGTTATATGGAGTTTAAAGTACGGGACAGCCCCAGGCCCTGATGGATTTAGTTTATCATTCTTTAAGGTAGCATGGGAGGTAATGGGAAAAGAAGTCATTCTGGCCATAAAGCATTTCTTCCAATCAGGTAGACTTTTAAAAGAGACCAATGCAACTTTCATCATTCTCATTCCAAAAGTATTGGAAGCAGATAGTTTTAAAGACTATAGACCTAAATCTTTGTGTAATTTCCTGTACAAGTTTATCACTAAAATCATGGCTAACAGATTGAAGTTGGTGGTACGTGCTATAGTCAGGCCAAACCAAATTGCTTTTATTGAAGGAAGAAGCATTGTGGAAAATATCCTTGTTTGCCATGAAGTAGTAAGAGTTTTTTTTAAAGAAGTAATCATAGTCATGCAGTAATCATGAAGATTGACTTAAAAAAGGCTTATGATTCGGTATCCTGGGGATTCATCAAGGAGACATTGGTGAAGATAAATTTTCTAAGTCAGTTTATAGAATGGGTCATGGAATGCATAACTAGCCCAAAATTCTCTGTGACGGTTAATGGGAGTCCTGTAGGGTTTTTCTAAAGCACACGTGGTCTTAGACAAGGCGACCCAATATCTCCACTCTTATTTTGCCTAGCCATGGAAATATTTTCCTCACTTTTAGGAAAAGAAGTAAGAGAGAAGAACATTCTATTAATTCGTAAATTCAAAGGTACACATTTTTCTCATTTGATTTTGTAGATGACCTAATGATATTCTCCAAGGCAAACAAGGATTCACTTGAAGCAATCAATAGAACATTGAGCCAATTTTCTGACATTTCTGGCTTGCATGTGAAGAAGGAAAAATCTACCCAGATTTATGCAAGAGTATCAACCGAGACAACTGAGCAACTACAGCATATTATAGGCTTTAGCTTGGCTGCTTTACCAATGAGATATCTAGGTGTCCTTTTAATTTCAGGAAGACTTTAATACCAAGATTGTTTGAGCATTGTGGAGAAGGTCCAGAGGAAGTTAATAGGGTGGAAGAACAGGCCATTATCATATGCAGGAAGGCTGACACTCATCAAATCAGTCCTACAGGGTTCATACACCTATTGGTCTAGAATTTTTGGCCTTCTAAAGAAAAATAAAAAACAAAATTGAGTCCATTTTTGCCAGATTCCTGTGGTCAGGCCTAGAACTGAAAAAGAAATTACATGCAGTGAGTTGGGAAAATATATGCAAACCTATTGAAGAGGGGGTTTTGAATATTAGGAGGGTGAAGGATATGAATAATGCGGGTGTGATGAAACATGTATGGTGGCTGGTTCTGAATAAAGAAAGCTTGTGGGTGAGATGGATCCATGAGAAGTACCTTAAACAAGAATGAATG
>JAOXJP010099607.1:0-14433 GCA_025762735.1 Platanus orientalis | reverse complement strand
ACATGGGAGGTGGGCCCATGCACTTTTTGGGGGGCCCCACAAAAAAGTGCATGGGCTCCACCCCTCCTGCTTCAAGCTGTAAAAATTTGACACATTTACTCTGTCGCAGGTGATACACTCCCTTTTTAATTGTAATACACAGGGCTATCAATTGAGCCAAACTATCTTGAAGAATAGGCAAGCTAGGCAAATTGAACTTCAGTTGGATTGGGCTCGAGTTCAAGCGTTAGGCCCAAAGTAATTTTTAGGTTGGGTGTGACTCAAAGCCTGTTTAACCCAAAACCCGGCCTGACCCAGCCCAAAGTTCATATCTAATAAGGAACCCAAAATTGTGAATTCTTTCGCCATTAACCAATGCTGGTGTCAGCACTTAATTTTGGCTTAGGGTTCAGAGATTTCTTTCAATGGGCAGTATTAACTCTCTAGAATTAACTTTAAGCATCCTAAAAAATCAAGGTGGTTAGATAACCTCTCATTTTTATGTCATTCGTATTATTTTCTAATTTGATGTTCTATATCCTTGATTTTTCCCTAAGATTTTCGTTAGACTCACTTCAAGTTTCCTCATTTTTGGTGTGAGCATAGCTCGCATAACCAAAACTTTTTGACTAAGTACTCATTTAACCTAACCTAAAACATGTGTCCAAACACCTCTTAAACCTAGCTTAAAACCTATACACAAACACTCCCTATTTTAGCTTAAGTTGAAACTTGTATACAAACATCTTAAGGAGGTAAGTCGCATACTTGACATGAATCCAACACACTTAAATCCACATCACATTACTTATTTTAGTCCATGCCACATGCCATACTTGTGTCAAACATACTTATGCACACTCTCATTCCACTTTTGGATTCTTAATCACTCATCATTCCATTTTTAATTGACATGTCATTGCCACTTATGTAAAGATGATATCAATTTTGTCTCACCAACTCTCCTTTCCTAAAACTACCTAGCCACCTCACTTCAATCCTCAAAGCATTCATATTTTGGTCCAACACACTCCCTCATTTACTCTTCTTTTTTTATATGAAAGTCCACATGTGTCAAGCACACTCTCATTCCATTTTTGGATTCATAATCACTCATTCTTTCATTTTTAGTTAACATGTCGTTAACACTTAGGCAAAGATAATGCTAATTTTGGTTCACCAACTCTCCCTTTCTAAAACTACTTAGCCACCTCATTCCAATCCTTCAGTCATTCTCCTTTTAGTTCCAACACATTCCCCCATTCACTCTCATTTCTTTAAGTGAAAGTTTACTAAAATCTTATAAATAGGAAACCACCCCTCTTTCTTAGAGGGAGAAAAAAAAATCCCCAAGAAGCTTTCTCTCTCTCTCTCTCCTAGATATGTCATCATCTCCATTGTTGTCTATTTAATTCCAGTGTTAGGAAGGACCTATAAGAACCTGCTGCCCAACTAAAGGAAGAATAATCATTCATAAGTGTGACATCCCAGAAGTATGATCCTCCTCTCTTTTTTTCCTTCTTTTTTTCATATAATTCTTTCATTTTTTTATATAAGTATTGTAATGTTTTTAATTCATTTACATTATCTATGTGTTTTCAATTAATTTTTTTTATTTTCATAAATTTTATGTACAGCCACCTCATTTTTGCAGATTATTATTTTTAATTATTAAGTCATTATTTAATGCTAGATACTTGTATGTATAGATTTTTTATAATCTTAGTTAATACTTATTAGTTAGTAATTTTGTTGTAATATGGATTTTAAATTTATTCTATTTTATCTTATTTTTAACTTGATTTATTAGTATTTTGTTTCTTGATAAGCATTTTCTTGAAGCCATTACCTTCTTCCATTCTAGGCATTAATTTTCTTTTTATTATTTTTCTACTTAATTTTTTTTATGTTTATTAGTTGGCCATTTTATTTGTAATCTTGATTCTGTATTTTATTTATTTATACTTAATTTTTTTTATAATTTTGTTGAATTTATTATATTTAACCATTTTATACCATTCATTTTTTAGAATCTTTTTTATTCATTTTTGTTATTTCTATTTATTTTTGTTATTATGCATTTTATTTTATTTTGAATTTATTTATTTTTATAAGCAATTATCTTAAAGTTATCACGATTAATCATCCCAATCCATTCTTATTTTTACTTAGATTTTATTTCATTCTTTTATTGTTATTATTATTATTATTTTATCTTAGATATCATTGTCATAAATATTGAATCAGTTTTTCTTTTCTCTTTATCTCTTTCTTTTATCTCATTTATTTATTAATATTTATTTTTAATTATGTCTGTGATGTCATGCTTCATAAATGTTATATTGTCTTTTTTTGTATATATGTCATTTTTTATTTAATTTAGTTATAAAGAATAAGGCTTCAGGTATGTTTCAAATACTTTTTTATTTTTTATGTCATCTGAATTTTTATTCTTCACTATAGAACAACATGATAAACTCTTTATTAGATAATTTATTTTGTATACTCATGTCACACACATACAATAGCTAGTAGGATAACCCACTTACACATGCATGACACATTTTCAAAATTAGATACACTAATGCACTCACCGTAAATAGAAAATAGACCTTAGAGTTGAACCGGTTTAAGTAGGTCATCGCGTATACGGGTGGACCAAGGTGCCTAACACCTTTCCTAGTCCATAACCGAATCACTTACCCAGAAGCCTCTATGTAGACCCGCCAAAATGGAGTCAAATATTTCAAAATAAATGTTTTTAAATAAAAAAAGATTTTGTTTTTAAAAATAAATGTTTAGTCACATCTTAAAAAGGACTGATGGCGACTCCTTGTCATCATGGGTTAGGCCCATGATGAGTGAACCACTTTTCTAAGAGGCCCACTCGTCGTGCAAAAACTGAGGCACACAACATACATGATATATACTTTCCTTAGTGTATCTTTTCCCGATGCTCTTCCTTGGCCTTTAGTCCTTCTTGGCTTTATAATATGAACTTGTGAGCTCACATAAGACACTTACAAGACTCCTAGCACTAGCCATATGCCCAACATATGCCCATGGAATTGATATACATCAACACCTTCTATGAGGAGAAATCTAGAAGGAAGACAATACAATCCCACACACCTAGGAGGCCCCTATTCTATTGCTTCTATTATGGCTTAGAAGGACACATCAAGATGGATTATAAGAAAAGGGAAAATGACATAAAATCCCAAGGAATGCATGTTTCGATAAAAATGCAAAATGGAAAAAATGTCAATAAAAGAAATTATTTTCAAATAGCTAAAAATAGAAACCTTCAAAGGAAGAAGGATTTAGCACAACACCAAAGTACTAAGAGACAAGTCCTTAGATACCCTTTAAGAAAAAGGGAGTAGGAAAAAAAGGATGAACCCAAGTGCTTGGTTATCCTAACTGCATTAAGAGCTGGAAGCACATCAAGATGGTATCTTGATAGTTGGTGCTCTAGACATATGTCCAGTGAAAGGGAGTTGTTCACCCAACTTGAGGAAGTTCAAGGTGGATTTGTCACATTTGTTTATGGAAACACCGCCAAGCTTATTAGGGTATGAACCATAGTAACCCCCAGCATTTCACAACTCACCAAGGCTCTTTATGTGTAAGGCCTTAAGCACAATTTGATAAGTATAAGTCAAATTTGTGATAAAGGCTATAAAGTTCAATTCGGTAAAAATGAATGTGTGATCAAGGATCACAAAGAATACAACATCATAGTTGAAGGAGTTAAGACAAGTGACAATTGCTGTCATTAAACTCCATCCTCAATAAGGGGACACTTGTCTCATAACCCAAAAGGAGGAGACCAATTTTTGGCATCAAAGATTAAGACATCTTGAAATTCCAAGTTTTATCCTAGAGGGGGGTAAATAGGATATCTAACAATTCTTTTTAATTTACCATCAATTAAAATTTCAATTTAAGATGTTTGTTATAATACTTAGAATTTTAATGCACTTATAAATATGCTTCAATTATTATAGATTCAAGTGCAATGCAATAGAAATTTGTGATATTAATCTTTCAATTTATTTAAGTTTTCACTTAATTACAAACATGAAAGATCATATAAGAAATGATAAACATGCCATATAAATATCAAGAGAAGAGACAATTCACACATCACAAGTATACACATTACACAATGTTTATAGTGGTTTGGCACTCGGGTCTACATCCACTCTCAAAACTCATGGCGGAGCTACTAAATTTTATTTAGATTGAATTACATTACAATTAAGGTTAAAATTGTAAAACCTATCTACTTGCATAGCAAGCTCTACTTCCGGTGTCTCCAGTAGGAGAGGTTTATATCCGGTGTCTCTTGCGGGTATGGTCTACCTTACCGGTGTCTTCGGTGATAGTGTTATTGTCTACACCCGGTGTCTCAGGTGGGTGTTAAGGTCTCAAACTAAATATTTAAATTAGTATAATTTACCTCACAAGGTTGATGTATTGCTTGATGCACATGAAGGTGGTTGTTCCTTTGTTGAGCTTGTATGCCAATAGATTCCATCAAGCTTCCAAGAGTGCCTCTTTGCTTCTTAGAGCTTCTCACAAGGGTTTATTTGGAAGTAAACCCTTCACCAAACTTTCCTTTCATTGTTCTCCCAATGATGTGTGTAAGAGAAGCACTTAGATGACTCATTGATCTTCAATGAATGCTCATTAATTGAGCCAACTTATAGTTAGAGAAATAGGATGCCTTGCTTTCTCCTAAAGATTTCTACTCTTCTCTTCTTGGATTATTCTTATGTGTTCTCTTACATTAGAGAGCTCTCTTGAGCTTCTTTCATACTTATAGGGGACGAGCACAGTCGTGCACCCTTGATTTGGAATTTACCCCAATGGTAAAAAAATCACAAATATAGATCTATTTTTATTTTTGAATTTCTACGATTGTAGATTGATCCAGCTATGTCGAATTGATCCGCATAGATCGATCTAGCATTCCCAGATCAATCCGGTGTCTCAATCTAAGACACCCAAGCTTTGCCGGATCCGCACAGATTGATCTGCACAGTCGTGCACCCTTGATAAGTGCGGATTGATCCGACCCCCTCCAGATCGATCCGATTCCCCTATTTTTCTACTATTTTACCTTGATCCTACTCCCATTCACTTGGGAATCTATGTAGGAGGCATGGGTTGATCTTACTCCCACTCACTTGGGAATCTATGTATGAGGTATAGGTTGGTCCACAAGGCTATATAAAGGAATTTTGTTCATTTTAGCCTATGTCTATCACATTATATACCTTTACAATCCTTTCTTGAGCTTGATGAATCTTGGGTCTTCAAGTCTTTAGACCTTAGCAATCTTGGAAATGGATCATCTTCGGCTTCAAGTGATTAGAGCTCGTCTTCCTTCTTGGAACCAACCACTCGATGATTACAGACATGACTCAAAGTATGCAATGTGCTCATGTCATGCTTAATCTACCACTCCATGTATTTATGCAATATGACATTGACAATATACATCAACAAGGCTGAGAAGCAAAGTTGTTTCATTGTGAAAACTTTGCATTCCGATCGAGGTGATGAATATATGTTGAAATTCTATCCTAGAGGGGGGGTGAATAGGATCTTTATAATATATTTAAAAATTCTTTTAAACAACTTATTCTATTAAAATAATTTATTTAACCCTAATGTAATTTACTTAATTTTCTTTTAATTAATATGCAACAAAAATTCTTTTAATTAAGCAAATTACTTTTTTATGAATTTATTATAGACCACGGGGCTCCATCATGCACTATAGTGTTACCTATAGTAGAGCGGGAGCAGGGCTGATAAATTCCCTAAGATTGATTAATATAATTCTTTATCAATTAGATTGATTTACTCTTAATTTGATAATACTCAGAATAAACACAAGTGCATCAATCATAAGAATACAAACAATCTAGGTAAAATTCATACAAAACCCTTTCTACTTGCAATGCAAGCTAACCGACACTCTATGTCTCTGAAGAGTGCTAAACTCTTTCCGGTGTCTCAGACGAAAGGGAATCAAACAATGAAATGATATAAAATAGATACAGATTACCTCATGTAGTGTATCAATAAATACTGAATGTGGATGCTCCTTTTTGGGAGATGATTTGCCTTATCTTTCACAGATTGAAGCGTAGCAGAGAACATGCTCTTAAGGCTTTTGAATCACTGGTTTCCTTGCAACAGATAATTAATGATACTGTCTTCTTTTGATATAATCAGTAGTATGCTCAGAGAGATGATTCACACAAGTTTTTTCAATGGCTCAAGATTAGATAAGCAATAATCACACAGACTTCTTGGCTTTTAGACTAGCCGTTTTCTCATACAAGACTTCTTTTTCATTTTTTTGCTCTCTCTTTAAAACCTAGGGTATTATCACCCTTTTATAGAGTTAGGGTTCATTTTGGTCTATATGATTAGAACTCTTTCTAATGAACAAGTCTTGAGAAAAGTTGGATTGGAATCTCAAAATATATTCTATTTTTTGTAAATTCCGCGACTGTGATCGATCACACATTTCCTATGATCAATCAGGGAAGTGTGATCGATCAGGCCTTGAGATCACAACTCTCGGAAATTTTGAATTTGGCTTGAAATCAGACTTGTGATTGATCAGCCATGATCAATCACAAATCTTGTGATCGATCAGGGTCTGTAATTTTTTCCTGCACTTGCTTCTGTCCCATCTTTTAGTGTTGGGCTTTTTTCCATTATCTTTTTGGAACTTTTGTGATTGCTTTTTATCCCTATTAAGCACCTCATACATGTTCTCATATTAAACCTTAGTGCTTTAGTGCATGGTGCAATGTATGGCTCTTTTATGAGGTCTGTGCATGTCATGAGCATCCATATAGCCTTCCATTTGGTAGTCTTTAGTTTTGGCTTCTCTGTATTGAGTCTTTAACTTGAATCTTGAACTTGTTCTTCCTCTTTGGTTCTTGTCTTTGTCTTGTAGGTTTTCAGTCCATCTTTTCCTTTTTTCCTTCAAATCTTGGAACACTGTCATGGACTTGACACTTACTACACAGCTCACTGTTTTGACATGGGATTGACAATACATAATCATAACATCTCCCTGTCTATCCTCCTGCTACAAACCTGACTCTTGACTTTGAACCTGATTCAGGCTTCCCTATCGGGCGAAGGCTTGTTGCCTCAACCATCTCCTTTTCTGAGTCCTGGTCATCGAGGGGAAGTCAGGGTTGTATCCGTACTTGGATATTAGGGGGCTTCTGCTATGCTGCCTTTTTAACAGGCGTGATCACTTCTATCCACATATTGATCTCTCTAGCAGGTGGTTTAACTATCCTCGAGGGTTGTGCTACCTCTTGGGGTTGCTCGATCCTCATCCAGGGTTTATTAACGTACTAACCACTTTCTCTCACCTATTTGTTAGGTCCCCAATCATTGGTACGGGGGGCATAGAAAGGGATCTTTGCACTTGGGAGCGCTTTTCTCTTCTAAGCTGGCTCCACTGGTAGGGGGCTTCATCCTCCCTTTTTACAGCCATGGCCATAAGATTGGCCATTATCTTGCCACATCTATCGTAGAGGTAGAAGTTGTCCTCTTTGATCATTACCTTCTCATCGTTTTTGTTATCGAGCTATGACTCCCACATCTTTTTGTTAGAGTCTTCAAATGGTTTTTTCCCATGCTCGGCCATATTTGTAGCCCTATTAACAATTAAAGGCCTCAATCCTGGTCATGCACCATGTACAACTTTAGTAAACCCTATGTTTTTACTTATTTTTATGGCATTTTGTGATTTCTTTTCCCCTATCCAATCTATAGTTATCATACCGACATCTACCAATTTTGGGAAGGGGTTGGTGTCTACTTCCATAGCCTCGGTTTTGTCTGAAAACTGAAGAAATTTTTTGTTAATTCTTTCTTATATAATATTTTGAAATACTATACACTTGTTAGTCGGGTGTGTAAAAGAGTTATGCCATTTGCAATAGTCCTTCGCATATAGCTTCTCATGTGAGGGGATCTTATGCCTCCTGACTAACTTGATCTGCTTAGCCTCGAGTAACATGTCTAATATTTGGTTGGCCTTAGTCAGATCGAAGGAATAAGTTTTTGTTACAGCTTGCGGTTTATTCGACTCCTGTGCCTAGCTGTCTTTTCTAGCCAGAGCCTCACATGTGAATGGCCTGTTTCCTACAAATTCTACTAGGTCGACCTCATAATTAGGGTCTTGATAATAGGTCCCATATGCTGAATTTTGATGTTGATTCTCCTCTCGGAGAATGTTTTCATAACGAGTTTTCCTCTCTGACAACTCAAATAAATAAAAGAAAGTCATTCCCTCGAATTTATTCCTGAGCTCAAAATCAAGCTTGTCTTGGGTGAGTTTTACAAACTCAACCTTGGGTAGGCCACTAAGGCACCTCCACTTAGCTCTTTTGAACCTCATAAAAAATTGCTCTGCCATTTCTCCTGGTTGTTGCTTTAACCTGGCCAAGTCAGCCATCAAGACCCCAATATCTGCTAGAGTAAAGTGGGATTGAAATTTTTCCTCCATTTCTTCCCAACTTCTTATTGAGTTAGGCGGGAGGTTAGTGTACTAAGTAAATTCTTGCCCCGTGAGGGAATTGGGAAATAGTGTCAATTTGTAATATATTAAGTTAGAAAATTCTCCACATTGTGTAGTAAATCGACTTATGTGTTCCATGGCCGTTTTACTATCTTCCCCTAAAAAAGTAGCGAAGTCGAGTATTTTATACCCTTGTAATCCCTGTCGATTTGGTCAGGATAGGGTTTTCTATATGTTGGACATGCAACCCATCGAAGGCCAGGTCCATACAGCTCCTCGAGAACTCCTATGACTTGTTCTCTAGGGTTCTGGGCGTACCCTTGTGGAACAACATTGTATGGTCGTTCTAAGCCTAGATAAGCCCTTTGGTAATTTGGATGTTGAGCTTGGCATCCCGTACCCATGCCAACGAATTCCTCGTTGTTAGGGGTGGCATTTCCCAATAGTTTGGTGGGTTTGGCCCCCCGTGGTGTGGTATGTTTGTCCTGGCATATTCATTAGCATTTCACCTATGGAATGGGTTTCCCCAGTAATTGGGTGGCTCTTGACTCCTAAGAGGTGGAGGTCTTGTGCCTGCGTGTCCATGTGGATGACTGCTATACTCAAATTGGTCATTCCAGTGAAGTCATTAGATGTTGGGACCATAATACCTGACTTGACCATTACATTGGTCGTGTCCCCTGATCTGGGGTCCCCAATGTTCCTGTCGAGGTACCCCATTGGTCTTGAATATCGGGTTTCATGTACCTTGACCCCTTTGGGAGCTAGTTTAACATTGGTCCCTGGGGGATATCCTATAGGACCTTGATTCCCTAATCCTAGCCCTCTTGTGGACACTCAAATGGGCTCCTGTTGGGCTTGCTCAGGGAAAACTTTGACTCGAAGCTCTTTAGGGTATCCGAGAGGTCCTTTGTGCCCTCCGAGTCTATTCAAGGATTCTGAGATATCTATTTTGTCGACCATTCCTTTGTCCCTAGTGCCTAGGTTCTGACTGGCTCAAACATTTTCTACCAAAGGCTAGAGTATCTTTAGTAGGACAGCTCCTAAGATACTTGGCATCATTTGGAATTCTTTTTTCATTCTCTCGATAGGGTCATCGAGTTAGGTCTCTATGTTGTGAGATAACTCATGTGTCTCATCATCATTGATTGGTCATTTGTCTCGTCAAGGTGCCATTTATGGCTTCGAGTACACAATAGATACTTCGAAATCTCCTATTGTGGTCGCCAATTTGTTGGTGGTCAATAATAATTCTTTTGTTTGGAATCAACACGTGTGTGGGTCTTTCCAATTCGGATTATCAAAACAGTTTCGGGTTTGGTAATGCCTCTAGATCGAGGATTTTTAAACTAAACAATGACACCCAATGCAAGCAATGTAAAGAAAATTTCTTTGAAATTGAAAGTACAAAATACAATGCTGGTTACAAGGATACCTTCAACTGATAGATTAGCCGCTGCCTATCCTCTCGAAATGGGGAAGGCCTTGTTGAATCTGATCCTTCGAGTAAAAGCAAATTATCTACTACTCTTCTCTTAAAAGCACCTCGTTGAATCTGGTTTCATTAATGAGTCAGATTAGCCGATGCCCTTCTATCTAAAAGAGCTTCATTGAATCTGGTTCTACGAACTACACAGATTGGCCGCTGTCCTTCTCCTGGAATAGTCTTGTTGAATCTGGGTCTGCGGTGTAATCGAATCACTCGCGATAAAGGATTTGAGTCACCACAGGAGTTAATTACCTGTAGATTGCTCGTGGGTATGGAGAAAAATCTTGAAGGCAAGAGATATAGTGGAGCCGTATGTGATTACTTTGGTTGGGAATGGACTTAACACAAAAATTTGGTTGGATAAATGGCATAAGGTGGGTGTGTTGGAATGTGTAAGTGGTCAGGAATTATTTCAAACCCCTGGGGTGAAGAAACATGATAGAGTAGCAAACCTAACTAATGAAGAGGGCTGGATACCAGGCAGTCCCCCAATTGAAGAGTTACAATCAGTTTGGGATGCCATTCCCAGCTTGGAAAAATTGCCTTTCGAAGTGGATGATAAGGTGGTATGGACAGGTACATCTACAGGTGAATTTACATCCTCATCGGCATGGAGCTTGACTAGAGAGATAAGGGAGGAGATTGACTGCCAACACAGAGTTGGGTTTGTCATTTGAGAGTCATAAACATGTCTTAGTGCTGTTTTTGCTGGAATAGTAGGGAAAACCTTGATCATCTCTTCTTTGAGTGTGTCTTCAGTAAGGGTATTTGGAGTGCAATCATGAGGAAGATATACCCTCATTATAGAAGACCACGTCCACTAGCTATAGAATGCTCTTGGATTAAGAGCATGTATAAAGGCACCTCAACTACAGCAACCATTGGGAAATTAGCTTTCAATGCTTTTATCTATCATATATGGAGAGAAAGAAATCACCGTAGGTTTGTTGGAAAGAGTTTGAGAACTGATATGATCATAGAAAATATAGTATTTGATGTCCAAACAAGAGTAAGGGGCCTGCAAGTTGATGTGGAAAATACACCTTTGCAACAACATGTTGTACCTAATTGGGAGTTGGTTACAAGAAACCGAAATCAGGACCAAAAGATCTGCAGTTGGATAAAGCCACCATTGCATGGATGGGCGTTATCTTGTGATGGTTCACTTAATCTGACCCGAGCAAGTTATGGGGGTTTATTAAGAGATCATGAAGGTTCTCCTATAGTGGCTTATGTAGGAGACACACAAGCATCAAGCATATTGTGGATAGAAGTTTATGCTTTATTATGGGGCCTTTTGTTGGCTATTGCTAAAGGATGCTCACATGTTTGGATATCAATGGATTCTAAAATTGCGGTGGATGTGCTGAATAGGAATAAAAATGCCCTTGGAAAATATTGTGCTTAGTCCATCAGATTTAGAGATTGCAATCCAAGTTTGAGGTGTTTGTCATAAGACATGTGTGGAGGGAAGCGAACTAACTAGTAGACTTTTTGGCTTCTTGGGCTACAAGTCAGGATGAGCAAATTCTATATCCAGAGGACTTTCCTATGTTTCTTCAAGATGTAATCCTTAGAGATGCCACTCAATGTACATATTCTAGGATATAATCTTTTTTTATTCAATACAATTATTACTTATCTAAAAATAAAATAAAAAATTCCATAACCAAGGGTTTTGATCATACCTTTCTGGTTTCGGATACTTTACCTGTAACCCCCCCTGAAGCTGGATTCTGATATGGATCCGTATCACTTTGGATTCAGATTCGTTACTGTTCATAAATCTGATAATCCACATAGAAATTGGCCCAAATCCTAGGAATCACAAGTAAGATCCAATATAGTCCACATGTTCTTATTTGAATTTTCTTAATTTCACTTAGTCCAATAATCATATTTCAATAGTTTGCAAAAGCACATTCAATATTTACTAATCACCTATATTCAGATTAAGATGCATAAGTGTGATCTAAAATCCATAAAGATCATAATAATCCAATAATATTAGATCAAAAAAGAAATATCACTAGGGTGCCCTCTCGCCCAAATATACAAAGGGAAACATCTACTAGTCTAAAAATATGATTCCAATACCAAGGGGGACCCTAAAATATATCCAAAATAAAGATAAAAAGATAAAAGGAAAGTCGTGGATGTCATAGCAAGTCCCTTGAATGAAGGACCTGCAACAATAATCAGTTTGAAAAATAAACAGCTAGGTAAGTCCCAACCTATAAGAAATCTAGCAGACTATAAATAATCTGAAGTAAGACACACATCATAATACTAGCATGTGAAAAGGTCAATACAAAGTTAAACATATATCAAAATAATAATCACAATCATACTTGTACAGAAATATCAGTAGTCACATATCACACAAAAGTCAATGGTTCAATACAAAGATCTAAGTTTGAATAATAATTCAATGTGGAGGTCAAAGCTCACAACTTGATGATATATGTTAAATTTCAAAAGATCTAATGTTCTATGATTTTAGAGTGTTCAGATTTCAGTGTTCAAAGTGTTCGGAGTCCACATGGTTCACAATGTTCGAAGTTCAATATTCAGAGTTCAAAGTATTCTAAGTTCAATGTTCAAAGGTTCAATGTAAAGTATTCGTATGCTCTAGCCAACCCCATGGGTAGGTTTGATGTCCTTGTTATAACCCTAAGGAGGAGGGTCGATGTCCTTATTATAACCCCAAGGAGGATGGCCGATGCCCTTGTTATAACCTCAAGGAGGAGGGCCGATATCCATGAGCCAAAGAGCATGTCCGAAGTACTTTTTGATGTTCACAAAGTTCAAAATTCACAAGGTTCAATATTCAAAGGAGTCCAAAGTTCAATGTTCAACAAGGTCCAATGTTCGATGTCTAAAGGTTCAATGTAAATTATTTGTATGCTCTAGCCAACCCCATGGGTAAGGTCCTAATCTCGTGTCAAACCCCACGAGTAGAGACAATGTCCTTGTTTATCCCCAAGAATGAGGGTTAATATCCTTGTTATAACCCTAAGGAGGAGGGCCAATATCCATGAGGCAAAGAGCATGTCCGAAATACTTTTTCACACTTATCTTTGTGAGTAGGTCCAAATAATCAAAGACACACTTAGCTCAGTGTCAAAGCCCACATAATCAATGGTCACACTTAGCCCTGTGATGGGGCCCAAAATGAGTCAAAGGTTTGAAGTCTAAAAGGGTTCAAATCAATAAGTATGAAGGTTCACATAGTTTCAATAATAAAAATGTTTCTATAATATGTAAATAAATTGCAAGCATCACATTTCCATAAATCAATCACTTTAAGGGTACATGATTAACTTAGATTCAATGTTAGTATATAATTCAATGTTATTGTATAATTCGATGTTCATAAGTTCAAAGCCACAATGATTCACTAAAATTTTATATAGAGTTAATGATTTAAATATGTAATAGGATTCAAAGGTTCACATAATCATATAGGAGGCATAGAGTTTAATAAAATTAATGAATTCAATATATTCCCACAGAAATTCACATGTATTCCAATGAATCAAATCACATAGGTTAGCCAATATCACTCCTAGTGTTCCAAACAAAGGTCAAGACAATATTACCTTTCAAATAGAATAGATCTTGAAGGATTTACAACCTTACACATATTTTCAAAGATTCACATGGCAAAAATTCAGATTTCACATGTTCTAAAGGATTCCTTGAAGGAGATCAGTCCACACAATGTCTAGGATCAATAATCTTTCACAAAATAGGTGTAAATCTAAAAAATAATCAAGATTTAATGGTCTCAAACATAAGTCTATAGAATTTTTAGAGATTCCAATAAAAGGGGAGTCATACTAAGCATAAGGAGCATGAAGACTTACTAAACAAGCTGAAAAATCAAAGATCTAATATGTTCCATAGGATTTAATTCAAATAATTCTAACAATCTCAGAGAATTTCATGTATAGCATCACATAATCTGAAATCACAAGAGAGATTCACCTCAAATTACCCTTAGTAGGCAAGATTTACTAATTAGAGAAGCTTAGAATCTAACAATCACAAGGTCCAATAGCTTAGGGCATAGGTTTTCATATATTTTTAGAGATTTCAAAGAGTTTTTATAATCAAAACACAAAAATCTAAAAGAATCAAAGAGGAGAATACATCAAATCAGTATATAAGATTTTCTTACAAGAAGCTTATATTCAATGATTCATATAGTTTTTAGAGATTTCAAGGAGTTTCCATAGTCAAAACACAAAGACCAAAGGAATCCAAAGATAAAGTACATCAAATAATCTATAGAAAGCTAGATTTTATTACTATAAGTTTAGATTCAAGGTCTTTAAGTAAGAAACCTTCACTTCAACCTTAATTCTCAACTTGCTCTATAAAATAAGCA
>JAOXJP010099596.1:0-14434 GCA_025762735.1 Platanus orientalis | reverse complement strand
AATTGATTATGGTATTTAATTATATTTAAATTGTGCTTTTGAATATGAATATGTTCAATTCTATTGCATGTGATATTGAAACAATAATCACAATGCTTGATAATATAAATAAAGAATATATAGACAAACTACAAACAAATACACACACACACACAAGATGTACAGTGGTTCGACACAACGGGTTACATCCACTCCCAAAAGCTCACCACTAAGCCAAATAGTTTTATTAAGATTGATAATATTATAATCAATGCTATAATTAAAAAAAATCTAATCTACTTGCCAAGCAAGCTACACCCAGTGTCTCCGGTGGGTGTGGTCTATGGTATACTCTTTCAGTATCTCCGGCGAAAAAGCTATAGGTTCACACTACTAGTGTCTCCGGTGGTAGTGTTAATTCTTCCAGTGTTTCCGGCGGGAGTGGTTTTAATACTTTTATAAAAAGTAAAGGCAAGAATTACCTCTTTGAATGTTGATGTTGCCTTGCTCACAAGTTGAGGTTGTTCCTCCTTGAACAAGATTTGACTATAGATACCCAATGGCTTTTAGTTGGCTCTTCAAGCTAGAGAGCTAAACTTGATGGGTTGCTCCTCCTTGAGCACAATATGACTATCAAGCCCACACACTTCTTCACTAGGATTTGCCTTGGACAACCCTTGGTTCCTACATCTTTAAAGATTTACCTTAGCAATGTAGAGAGGGGGCTAAAAATGGTCAAATGGGTATTTTCCTATCTAGGCTCAAAGAGATTCTCAATAGAATAGAGAGTTGAAACTCTCATAAATTTCCCAAATCAAGAGCAAGATAGTTGAGTTTTTTGTTCATGAGCATTACCTTGTTCATTTGAGATCATTTTCATATATATTAGACGAAAATGATTCATGTTCATTAGATTAGAACATTCTCAAACAGTCAAAAGATATAATCCATTGATTAGAAACTATTTTTTAAAGATTAGACCATTATACAGTGTTTTCGTAACTTTGGATCGATTCTAAATCGACCCAAATGCAAAAAAACACTCAGAACCTATAACCCAAGAGTTGTTGGTTTGATCTTGGATCAATCCAAATGATTTGGATCTAAGTGGATCGATCTTGGATCGAACTAAATGCCCTGTAATGCTTTCTAAAAATTTAAAAATGCTATAAAGGCCTTTGGATCGCTCCTCCATTGTCTGGGAAGGTTCCAAGACCTTTAGAACCCTTCTTGAGACCCTTGATTCACCTAAGCTACTCCACATTACCTGATTTACCTTGTGAGAGCTTGTAGTAAGATGTGAATCCTTTGGGATGATTGACCTCTTGAGGCTTTCTTGGCGCTTGATGATGATCTTCATGATGCTTGAACCCAAGACCCTTCTAGACTCTAACATGACTCAACTCATGTCCTAGTCTATACATTGCATGTATTTTACTGTTCATGAAATTTACAACATATTACATTTACATCCATAGCCTTTCATAGGATGGGCCATGGACTTACTAGAAAAAAATAATCATTTATCTTCAAAATTCCATGGTTTTGTAGTAGTGGCAGTTGACTACTTTACCATGTGGGTAGAATTGAAGCCTTTCAAAGAAGTTGACCAAATGGAGATGTAATCATTTCCAAGTTTTGACTACCTAAGCCCATTATAGCCAATATGGGGATAGTATTTACTACACAAGAAGTAAAGGAGTTCACACATGATCTTGGAATACAATTTTTATATTCAACCCTTTATTATGCTCAAGCTAATGGATAAGCTGAGGCATCACACAAAAGCCTAAAAGGATTGTTGTGGAAAACTATTGAGGATTAGCCAAGACAACGGCATACATTGTTTCCTTTAATTCTGTGTGGGCATATAACACTTCATGCCGAGATAGTATTGGCACCAGCCTATATGCGCTTATACATGGGCATGATGCCATTTTGCCAATGGAAGTTGTAGTGCCATCAATTAGAGTGACATATCAAAATCACTTATCGGCTAAATATACCGAGGTCTTGATTTTCAAATTACAAAATTTAGATGAGGCAAGACTTCATGCCCTAGACAACTTGTAGGCTAATAAACGGGAAGTGGAAAGGTCCTAAAAGAACGAAAAAAAGCTAAGGAATTTGGATGAGGAGACTTAGTCTAGAAAGCCTTATTACTTACTAATAAGGACCAAAGGTCCTTTCTATAGTAAATGATCCCCGATTTGGTAGGGACCGTTTAAGGTAGATGACGTAATGCCCAATGTGGCATATTGGATTTTGGATCTTAATGGTCAAAAGTTACCTAGAGAAATCAATGGAAAGTATCTAAAGCAATACTACCTCACAGTATGGGGAGCCATTCGAATGATCAGGGTGAATAATAATGAGGATGGCCAAATAACAATAAAAGGGGAGAAGAATAAGAGCAAACTATGCCATTTTAATGAAACTTGTTCCTAATTTTTTTTTTTAAATGCAAAATTTTCTAGGCCTTAATAGTCGAATAAAGCAACATAAAATAAAATAAATAGAGAATGCTATGTTAAATTTCAGGAGGTCTTCTAGCCTTAACATTTTCCCAATAGGCTAGTTCCTCATCCTATTTCTCTTGAGCCATCTTAGCCCATTGTTCCCAGGTATGGCGTTCTTCATTCATCTCTTTAGGGTGGGCTGCAAGGGAAAATGCTTATAAGTTATCCCATCCAATCTTATACAAATGTGTGCTGCTTCATCTCCTCCATATTTGTTTCGTCTAGTAACTTTTCCATTTGGCCATTAGCAAAGCTATCTACTGATTGATTGCAACAACTTTCTCAATGATGGGGGAAATAACTTGTAGATGACAATGATACTGATAATTGCTCAAAATTACATAATTACCATAATCAAAATAAGTATTATTGCATTTATTTTATATGTAATTATACTAAATTATGTATTTTCTCTTATTGGAACTCTATAAATTCCCAATTAAAGTTTGAAGTCCATTAACAAAGTTTACCAATGGAAATGATGCCAAGAGATGATGGATATCATCACCAACCAATCCATTCAAGTAAAGATCAAGCATCCAAGGGAATTCAATGGTCAAGATTGATAGAGAAAGATTGTTAGACATTGGACTAGTTCATTCATGGATCAAACAAGTAAAAAATGTGTGGGTCACATATGCAAAAAGATCTTCACTTCATACCTATTTTAGAAAATTGGCTAAAAAATGAGGTTTTGAATCATGTTTGTTATTTTGGCCATAACTTTTAACTCAAAATTCTGATTAAGGAAAGACTAGTGGGGTTGGAAAGGAAATTCAATTCTCTATATATTTGCATTTTACGAAGAAAGACCAATTCAAACAATTTCAGGGTAAAAATTAGAAGGCAATGTCAAACAAATTTGGAAGGACGAGATTGCTAAAAATTTCGAAAACTTTTGGCTTCTTTCACTTTTCCTCTATAAAAGGGGTGTGCCTAAGCACAAATTTATCACTTCTCCTCTCTTATCTTCTTAATTTATAGGGTTTTAGTCTTTTATTTTTATGGCTTGTATTGAGAAGATGATGGGCTAAAGTCCAGACCAAGGTTAGAGGTGAAATTTAGTCATTTGTAATTTTATTTTGGATTTTAATGCAACATTTATTTTATTGGATGTTTTATTTTATTTTGTTAAATGTTCAAGTCTATAAACTCTCTTTGATTTATAGTTAGCTCTGGGTATGGTAAATGCTTAGAAAGTCTCTATGACTTGTTAACAAATTATATAATTGTTCCAAACATTCAATTTTGCAATTATTTCTTATGTTTTAACAGTGTGATTATCCAGTTAGGTAGAATCTTTATTTGATTCTAACCATGAGAATTTGATCTAAAATAAGTTACAAGTTATTAAATGGATCCTTAAAGCATTAGGTCCATTTAATATAGTTTTTTTATTTTTACATTATTATTGCTTCATGTTATGGTGTGGAAACCTGAATCAGATTTCTTTTTTTTTTTTCTCTTATCTGTAATCTTTGTTTTTGTTTCACAAGTCAATTCATGTGGATTCAATCTTGTAATGTAATACAAAACTTGTATACTTACAAGTAAAACTACCATGGATTTTTGGTTCACTAAGTTGGATCATTAGTCTAGGCGTAACATAGATCATGCGTTATTTGCAAGCTAGATCTTGAAAAAGTTTATGATCATGTAAACTGGGAGTTTCTTTTTTAATGTCTTGAGGCGTTGTGGTTTTGGGGTGAAGTGGTGGAAATGGATCCGTAAATGCTTGAGTCTGGCTTCATTTTTAGTGTTGATATGGAGTTCCGAGAGGCCACTTCAGTTGCAGCAGAGGTCTTCGGCAGGGGGATCTGCTGTCCCCTGTCCTTTTTTTTATGGTGGCGGGTGTGTTGGGGAGCCTAATTGGTCGTGCAACAGAGGTGGATATGCTTTAAGGCTTTTCTGTGGGGAGAGGAGATTTGGTAGTCTCCCGCTTACAATTTGCCGATGATACTATAATATTTTGCGACAATTCCCAGCGACAGATAAGATTGCTCAGGTTCGTATTTAGGCGCTTTGGCGTCGTGTCTGGCCTACATTTAAACTTAGGCGAGAGCTCTCAATTAGCTGTGGGGGAGGTGCCAAACTTGGACATGCTCGCAACGAATCTGAAGTGTAGATAGGGATCTCTTCCATCCACCTATTTGGGTCTACCCCTCGGATCTTCGTATAAGCAGAAGGAGGTGTGGCATCCGATGATTGACAAGATAAGGAAGCAGCACATTGGGTGGAAGGCTCGCTATCTCTCGAAAGGGGTCGGCTAACCCTAGTAAAGTTGTCTCTCGCAAGCATTCCCATTCACTATCTGTCGTTGCTGGTTTTGCCTGGATATGTGTGCAAAATCATGGAGAAGTTGCAAAGGGATTTCTTATGGAAAAGGGGGGTAGACAACAAAGGCATGCATTTGGTGGCGTGGAATAGGGTGTGTTCCCCTAAGGAGAAAGAGGGTGCATGATGAGGACATCATAGCCACAAGAGGGATTGGTGTCTATTTCGAGTCCATTTATACTCTAGTCTAGTTTTTTTATTTAATTATGTCTCTTGTAAAAGGGGGGACCAGAATTTAGAGGGTATTTTAGTATTTATTTGTTTAATTACAAGTTTTATGTCTTTTATTTTAGAGTAAGGATATTTTTGTCGTATAAGCATGGAGCATAGGGGTATTTTAGTTGTTGGGTGGGCTTTTAACTATAAACCTAACAGTGGGACTCTCTATATAGAGCCCACAACCAAAACTTTTGGAGTTATGTGATTTTGAATAAAGCTTTAGCGTGTGTTTGCTTTTTATTCTTCCTTGTGCTTGCATAATGGAGACCCAAAAGCCTGAAATGGGACTAGGCCCCCACCTAATTTAACACTGGTGGTGGAGGCCACTCCCTCCCCTTAGGTTCAAGGTCCCCATCTTCTACTTCTTCTTGTTTTCTCAAAAAAAAAAAAAAAAATTAACTTCTTAGTTGCTGAAACAGGTATACCTATGAGAGATTCATCATCAATTTGTCTTCTTCAACTATCTGAGCAAACCAACACTTCCAACACCTTCCTTAGGGCTGGACAACCACCCCTATACCCCTATACATAGTTTCATCTACAGTTTGTTCGTTTGAAGAAGTTCCGGGCTGTTCCAAATACCCCGGGCGTGAATACTATCTCCAGGCTGATTTCGGAAGATCGCACATGAGCTTCTAACAGTAAAAGAATATTTTGGTTTGACATCTCTAGGGTGTTCCACACCCCAGGACGATCCAAGCAGAGCTGATTACCTGATAAAAACTTTCAATTTTAAAACCCTTATGCCTGATTTATTCCATGTGAGGCGTGAAACTAAAGGTTACCCTATGTTGGAAGATTGAGTAGCAGCATCAGGCTATTGAAAATTTGGTCAAGCCAACACCTCTAGGGCCTTCTAGGCTCCTGGATGATCCCCTCTTTGTGTTCAGACTGCAGCAAAAGCTACATCACACTTCACTCTCACTTGTGGTACTCCAACCCAGGCATGAGACAAGCCTGCTGACGCAATTTAGGAGATTGATTACTACTTGCAACAGACTCAAGCTATAATCCATTCGTCACTTCTAGAGTCTCCTAGAGACCTAGACGATCCTTCCTATAGAGCCTACCTACAGAAAATATCAACTAAAAGAAAGCCCTATCGTGTAGAAATAAGAGGTGGCAGCACTGCCGGGACTGGGATCAGATTTTGGGCCACTTTGAAATCACAATATTTATGGCACTTTTGGGTGGACAGTGGTAGACTCAGGTTGGATTACATCAGAGCTTCATCAACCTTGAGATTTCAGGTTTCTTGCCCCTCTAATTTATACTCTTTCAAATCTCTAAAGTAGTGGTTTTGCGGGACTGTTATGGCTAAAGACTTTGGACTGTAAGATTAATTTCCTAAGCCTATTCCTAGTGTTTTAACCTTATTTCTCTGAGCCTACACATGTCTAGACATATTCCGTAACATCCTTTTATTGTCCCCCCATACAAACCATCAATTGTTTTGTTGTTTTCTTATATCTTCAACATTATTTGATCACTTTTAGTCTCCTTTTAAGCATCAGAATTTCTGGACAGCTACCTTGCATTTATTAAATCTTTACATTAGTGGGGGTTCTTATTACATAAGTTAATTTTCTTTATTGCTTAATACTTTGTTGCCTTAATTCCTTTTATGCATGATGAATATAATTTAAAGAACCACTTGAATTAACATTTGAATTGTGCAAGTAGGAATCTCGTTCATTTCTCTTTATTACTTTAGTAATTTTATTCATATCTCTTGTGCACACACTCACTATCCTACATGCATGTTACATCAGTGCAGGACTTCGCAAGCTGGGGGATATGAAGAGAGTTCTTCTATGCAAATGGTTATGGCGCTTTGATTTAGAGGTGGCTAGTCTTTGGAGGCAGGTGGTGGCAGCCAAATATGATTTGGTCGATGGTTGGAATATTGTGTTGCATCGGGGGTCTTTTGGTCGGAGTCCGTGGAGGGGAATTATGCAGTTTTGGCAAGTGTTTAAAAGGTGTTTGGCGTTCGAAGTGGGAAATGGAAACCGGGTTAAGTTTTGGGAGGATGTGTGGTGTGGGGAGCAGCCTCTCAAGCAGGACTTTCATGATATTTATGGTCTGGCAACAGACCCAATGGCGGTGGTGGCCTCTAATTTCTCATTGCAGGGGAATGGGGTGATCTGGTTTCCAACTTTAAGATGTGATTTATTCAACTAGGAGATAAAGAGGGTGGCCCAGTTATTGGCTCAGTTGCAGGGGTGTCATATAAGGGTGGACCATGAAGACCAGCGGGTTTGGAGGTTTGGTAAGGACACCCAGTTCACGATGAAATCTCGCTATGGATATTTGTCCAATCACGGGGAGGTGGAGGGTCCCTAGAAGGCCGTTTGGTATAATGGGGTTCCTCTCAAGGTCCAGTTTTTTATGTGAGCAGCTACCCTAGAGAAGATCTCTACTATGGATAACCTTTGGAAAAAAGGCCTCTGGCTGCCGAGTGTTTGTCTATTGTGCATGCATGACGGGGAATCGGCTGCCCATCTTCTTATCCACTATCCGTTCTCTTGAGAGGTTTGGAGCGGGTTGGCGAGGGATTTTGGTACTATATATATAGCCCCTTCGGATCTCATGGGCCTTTTTAACAGATGGCGAACATCGGCTTTTAGTGTTTTTGGGAAGAAAGTTTGAAGATTAGTGTCGGTTGTGGTGTGTTGGACAATTTGGAATGAAAGAAATAGCCGAGTCTTCAACGGATATGCGGAGCCTGCTTTGCGAGTGTATAGGAGAACTAAGAACTTGATTGTACTCTAGGCTAGAAGATGTAAAGGTTATTATGGTTTGCCACATGGAGCCCTTGTGAGAAGTTAAGAGAGCACCATTGGGGTTCATATGCCCTATTAAGGGCTGATTTAGGGCCTCGTGTGGCCAGGGTTTCGTTTTAGTTTTTTTTCGTCTTTAGTGTTTGTGGGATTTCTCATCCCCTTGTTCCTTTTTTTTTTTCCTTTTATCAATAAAGTTTTTTTTCATCAAAAAAAAAAACAAAAAATGATAACCAACTGGGAGTTGAATTAATATCACACAAAGCAATCAGCAACTCAAAAAAACTCAAGACACTAGCATAGGACATCCCTATGCCTTCCTATAGAATAAAATAATTCCTACTAAAATTAGGAAACAGATAGCAACAAGTACCACCACCCATGAATGCTAAAATTCATCCCAACTAACAAATTTCAATTTCTAATGGAAAAAAGAAAAACTTGAACTCAAAATTAGTTACTTATATCAACTTCTAGTCTAACCCAAGCTTATAACTTGTTGAACAAGTTTTACTTAAACATCAATTTAGTCTTGGAAGAACAACAAGGACTTACCATTGGACCCCACATGTGTCGTCTTTGGAGGAGGCATGCATAAGGTGGCATGACAAGGCTGTGGGCCACCACATGCTGATTGTGGGCCCTCCATTGATGGGCTGCAGTCTAGCAATCAGCTTATGGCAGCCCATGAGCTAGTTGAGGATACTTGTGCATCACTTTCCCTAGATAGGAGAAATTTTGACCTCTAACTTCTTATTTTGCATCATAATCCACTTCACTCCACTGTAGGATCTTCACCAGGTGCTCTTTTCCTTCATCATTGTAGCATGTCATGGAAGGAATGCAAAAACAGAGGAATCTTCAATCATCTCAGAAGATTTCATCAGTATTCTTTTTACCATACTGTACCGCACTTATATCATATATACATTTCCTTCCAAGAACAATGTCACACACATCCATCTTGTTCATGTAGCAAAGCACTCAATAGATTCCCTTGTTAACAGTGAACTAACCAACTCTCCCAAAACCTTGAGGTGCTAGGAGATAGAGGAATCAACATACTTAAACACCCCCCCTCAGGAGGAACAGTGTTCTCTCCTGGGAACACTTGGGGATCCAGGTGCGAGTCCACAACTCGTGCACACATGTGCTACGTCCAGGTGCAAGTAACTTCTCATGTCCAATTTCTCAATCAATGTATTTTCCTTTAATCTTCTCATATTTAAATCCTTGAATTATATATGAAGATTAATTCATCATAAAAATTATATATGGAGATTATGGAAGTGGTAGAATTTGGATTCTGAATTTTCTGAAAAAGTAATCAAAATTACCATCTTTCGGGTTAATCAAACAACACATTTTGGTCAGGTCTATCCCACAAATTGATTTCTAGGTCAAAACCCTGGACAAAGTAGGTCAAGAAATAAGTTTTGCAGTTAGTCTCTATCCATAGAGAGAAGCACTAGAAAATAAGTTCTTCACAATATGAAATAGCACCAGTAGGTAGGAAATCCTACCAAACCCAGAGCATAATAAAGTTCCCTTACCTGGTTTGAAACCATAGAAACAAAGAATGAGGTGAAGACCTTAACGAAAGACTTGTCCTTCATTCAAACATTCAACACTCTTCATCTCTACTGAGATATAATGAGACATCTGGAGTATGGAGTCTAATATGGCTCCCCAAGGGACCCTGATATGAACCCTGAGATTGAGTAATTAAAGTTAAAACCAAACTAGGAACCCACAAAAACCACTACGAAGACTTCTCTGCATTTTTCTCAATTGAATTGATCTATTACCAGAAAAAAAGGAAACTTCTACTATCCCCTTTTATTTGATAAGCAAAGACTCATTACCCAATGCCACATATAATCTCATCTTTCACACCAAACATGATAACATCGGGGAGAGGGAGTAAAGCCCAAATTATTCTAATTTAGTTTCCATATTATATAGTTCAAATGAGAATCATGGAATCTATCAAAAGCCATTTATTTACTTCGAGACATTAAAATTATCCAGTATCAAGTTATGCCAGGATCCCATTGCTAAAGTAAATGATGAAACATGGAAAAATCCAACAAACGAAACAAATGGAATCTCATACCACCCCTTCAATTTTTATTTTTTTATTATTATTTTTATTTTTGGGGAGGAAAAGAGGAAAACCCAAGTCACACATCAAATTCCATCACATATTCATTGCAGAAACATGAAACTTAGATATAGAATTCATAGGAGAAACATGAAATTTGGAAATAGAAAAATCCAATTAGCACCTAAACATTTCCCGTGAGATACATATACTGTGTCAGAAAAGAAATTCAAGCCAGCCCGAAAGAGGATTGCAATATCACAGTTTCACCATCAAACATCTTAGAATAAGAGAGGAAATTCCAAAACCAAAAAAAAAAAAAACTAGTACCCGAACCAGGATCTCCAGGTCTGCTGCTGCTGCTGCGGCACGGTCTTCTAAGCCTTGAAAAGCTTCTTCTAAGTCTAATGCTTTTGAGTTCGGGAAATGAAGCTCCCCTGAGTCTAATGCTTTTGAGTTCAGGAAATGAAGAACGACATTGAGCAACAGAAGTGGTAAGAGAACAACGGTTAGTTTTTGGTTTCAGTTGCAGATGCGAAAAGGGCGTCGGCGCTGAAACCCCACTCATTCTTCTCTCCTTCTATTTCTCTCCCTCTCTCAAAGGCAACTATAAATTGAGATTATGAGAGGCGTTGCCATGCCCTGGTTTAGTGTTGCCATGCCCTGGTTTAGTGTGCTCCTAGTTTTTACCGCCACCCATTGTATTACTGATATTACTACACCTGCTTACAAAAATGAAGGTCCAACCTAATGTGGAATATCCCAAAAACACCACATTTAGATAAATTTATTAAACATATTATTGCATTTTTTACCTTTATAAATAAATGTTTCTTTTGGATTGGCGATGATTCTAGATAACTCTTTCACTAAAAACAGAATAATTAGGTACAAATACATTAATGTCTTTGATTCTCGGTCATCCAACGCCTAAGGTCTGCCCATATGCCAGAGCGGACACATAGCATCAAAAAGTGAAAATCTCTCTCAAAAAAAGTTCAAATCACTTTTTCAATGTCATGTATCCACCTCTGTATATGGGCCAACATTAGGCATTCATTTAGGGATCACACCAAATTTGCCCTGACTCTCAGTGCTTTGGATTTTGCCCACTCCTAACAAACGCCTGTCGGTCTGTTGGGCGTCAAGGAGGGACCCATCAATGCCGAAAAGTGAAGAGCAGCCCCCAAAAAGTGTAAATCAGTTTTAGACACTGATGTATCAGTTCTTTGACACCCAACGGACCTAAAGGCATTTGTAAGAAGTAGACAAAATCCGTGTTGGATTTTTAAATGGAGTCCGTGGGTAAAATAAATTTGATGGAGCTTTTTATGCTCATATTTGGTAGACCCACTTGAGGTCACCCTACAATAGGATTGACATTAGGGGCCAACACATCAGTGCTGAAATAGTGACTTACATTTTTTGGGAGATGCTTTTCACTTTTTAGCCTGATGTGTCAACCCCTGATGTCAGTCCCATTTTAGGGTGACCTCAAGTGGTCCTACTAAATCCTCAGTGTTTTTTGTGTCGGTTGGAATTTGGATTTGGTACGACCACCCCTATGTGACGTAGGTCAATATGGCATCAGAGGTGGACACATCAGTGCCGAAAAAGTGATTTACACTTTTTGGGGGACGCTTTCACTCTTTAGTGTTGATGTGTTGACCCCTAATGCCATACTGACCTTGACTGGTCGAAGGTGTTCGTGCCTAATCCTTTGGGTTTTTGTGTGTCTGATTTCAAGGCTGATATTGAAGGGTAAGATCATTGGTGCTAAATGCATGGCAGTTTGTTTAGCTCTTATTACAGCCCAGTTTTTGGGACTTAACAAAATGATCTTGGAAGGTGACTCTCAATAACTATTTGAATCCTGATAAATTATGGTAAAACTTAGATTATATCTTTTGAACTTATTATATGAGATCATGTTAAGCGTTCTTCAAATTCCTCTGAGAGGCTATTGAAGCCATATCCTTTGAGGTTGCATCTTGCATGCAAGGGGACACATTACTTCGAAAAGTGATTTGAACTTTTTGGGAGAGGGTGAAAATCACTTCCTAATGTGCTGTGTCCCCATGCATGCAGGAGACAGGTTAGGGGCACCAAATCTCAGGGAAGAGGGGCATTTCCTATGCAGCCAAAGCCTTAGGCTTGTTGTCTCTTGTGTATATTTTGCTCATCTTTTCTTTGGGCCTTATTGGTTGTTTTTTTTTCCCTTGTTTTTAATATAATTGTTATTCATCATAAAAAATAAAATGTTAGGTGTCCTTCAAATAAGGTAGCTCATGTGTTAGCTAAACATGGGTAGATTGTTGTTATAGAGACAAGGGTTGGTGACCCACCTAGCTGCGTGAATCTTGTATTGGGTTCTAATATACTGCATTCAGGAGCTCAAGCCTCTGGTTAAATGAAATTCCTTCTTGTTCAAAATAGCAAAAGGAAGGGAAAAAAACACCAACTATGATGAATATTGATTCAAGTTGTAAGTAGTACTTTAATACAAAAGATTAAAGCTATATATATCCAACAAGTATTGTTTGAAATATGAACAACCTTAAGTATTGTCTAAGAAAGGCATTATCAACCAGTCACAATTATCCACACAAAAAGAGAGTTGTTGTGAGTGAGTTTTAACTTTGATATAAAGGATATTTATATATGCTTTTAGTGGTTTTTAAGGGTAGGGAAGTGGGAAGAATACTAATAAAATGCCATGGGCAGGCTTCTTAGTTGCAAGAAGTATCGAAATTGTATATTTTAAATTCATAGATCATCTTTTGATTATTAATATTTAAAGCCTTTTAGAAGAAAAAAAAATTATCGGATTGACATCTAATATTGTTTTAAAATCTTTGTACTAATTTTTAGATACTTAAGATGAACATTCTTAATTTCATATTTTGGCTTTAGAACACTAGCTAACCCCAATCAGTTGGGATAAGGATTTGTTGAGTTAGTTGATATTTTTGCTACAAGTTTATAAGGTTAGGCAAATTTTATGGTACTTATAAATTCATCAAAATTCAATAAACTAAAAAATGCAATTTAATTCTTTAAAATTCAATAAACTCAAAGATCAACAATGTTACAAAATATTTAATAATAGTACAAGGGTTAAAGGTTAACCAATTGAATCAAATTTGGACTGCAATGAGATAAGTTAATTTGATAGGGTTTAGTTTTAGGATTTTTGGACACAAGAAGATAAGTTGGTCAAGGTATGCCTTGGGAATTAGCCCTAGTAAAATAAATGTATACTTTTTTTTATATAATGTAATAAAATAGAGTATGGTTAGATCAAAACTCACACCATAATAAAATGAATTAATATAAGCCAATGATAAGTAAACAAAGTTCTAGGGCAGTTTATAAGTTTAGCTTAAGCCAAGCTGCATTAGGCTTAACTTGTTACAAGATCGGGTTGTTGAGGATTATATATATATATATATATAATAGATACATTAAATATGTATACCCATGAAACAAGGCACAATACTTACGTGTTTATTTGAATAATTAGGTTTTAGGGTGTGTTATGCATCATCACTCATTCAATGTACTTTATATAAAAATAGATATGATTTAAAATAAATAAATAATAGAAAAATAATTATGTATTTTTATAAAAATTAAATTTATATTTGCAAAATTACTTTTGTTGTTTTATCAGACAAAAAAAGCTTCTCTTTTTTTTTTTGTACTAAAATATCAATTAATTCAAACATCGTTATTTTATAATGAATCAAACATACATATGTTAGCTTGAGTTTGGTGTGTCAAGCTCAACTCTCAAACTCATGAAGTGCCTGAGTGTGTATGGTTGCCACCAAGAATGAGACCATTTCATTTTGATTTTTTTTAGCAACTGTGGCAAAAATCTTCACTAAAATATATTCATATCAAGCCATCACTTGAACGTGACTAAGTAATATACATGAGCTTATTTATTAAAAACTTAAATATCTTCGTTTCTATTTTTTAATTAACATGATGAATAGACGTGAGTCTATCTTAACGCATGACTTCATGCATTCAAATGCTATTGAAAACAACAAAAAAAAATTGATTTTGTTCTAAGTGGCAATCAAACACATCAATGGCTCAACACTTATTTGTGGGTAAACGTGGGGTAATCAAAACCTTCACATGTTATTCTTCACATCTTCCAAATTATAAACTCTTAAGGACTCTTATTTAGAGAATGATAGCACAAAGCATATTTAAATGAGAGTAAAGGGAATTTACATTAAGTCTCATGTCTAATATATGGTTTGAGTCTCACTTAAAAATGGATCCATGGTTCTCTACCATGTTTAGCCCTTGCTTGTATCAAATTCATGTCACATTTACAAATTTGAAGCCACACTGCAACTATCCCAAAGCAATTAAATGTTATTAACCATGCATTTAGGTTGCACAAAACTCCGCCAATGTTTGTATCTTCAGACATTGCCGGTCCCAAACCCGGATAAAGGAGGAGGGTGGCGTCAGGTTGA
>JAOXJP010099586.1:0-14434 GCA_025762735.1 Platanus orientalis | reverse complement strand
GTGTACATGTTGTGTGGACTCGTGCATTGCTCCCCAAATGTGTTCCCAAGAGAGAACAGTGTTCCTCCTGAGGGGGGTGTTGAAGTATATTAATTTGTGTATCTCTTAACACCTTAAGGTTTTAGGAGAGTTGATTAGTTTACTGTCAACAGTAAGAGTACTTTTAGTCTTTATCCATATCATTAAAGATGTGATAAGTATTAAGTCATATGTATAGTCATAACCTTATCCATGTAACTAAAGAAAGTTAAGAATCTTATGTGTCTTGAGAGTCTTTAGGAGTAGTTTAGGTATTATGAGAGTTTTAGGAGAGGTTTTGTAGGTGGAGTGCATTGGATAAGGTTGTATTTAACATCTGAATGAATGGGAAAAGTGGTATTGAGAATATTTTTATCGTAGTTAAGAAATCGAAGGTAGTTCCCCTCGAAGTGAACCTTATTTTCATTAAATAAGAAAATTAAGAACCTGTCAAAAATATAAAAAACAAATCATCTAAATGGTGAAGTAAAGCATGTCGTTTCATACCTCTGAGGGAAGTATGAATCACTTTAATAACAATGGTCATCAATGGCCAGCAGTCCAGGCAAATATCAGCTCCAGAGCAGCAATATCGAACATCATCATAATCCGTCATATCCTTTACAAGAAATTGTAGTAATTTCTGAAATTAAGTATGTTGTAACTGTTCAGTTAAGCTAGAAACTGAATAGCTTACTATATCAAAAATTAGCTCCCTCTCCACTGGAGTAAAAACATGATCACCGACTTGTGCATAGGCATGCCTCTTGGCAGGCTGTAGCATATATGATATAAAAAGAAATTCCAACATGTCAAGAGGTAGAAGTACACATAAGCAACAAGGATAATTTACAAGAAAGCATAATTAGCAAACTCAGCAAGTTGACTAGAGACTCGGCTACAATTAGAATGCCATGACTCAGCCAAGTATCTGTGGTTTTACAGGATTGGCTCACTCAGCTGAGCATGGCATGCTTTATAAATGGGAATTTAAAAGGCCAGCATTATTCTTTATATGTTGTAGAGGCAATATTTATTGTTTTACATGAAATATCTTCAATAAAATCATGACACCAATTTGTGGACAACTTTTAATTAGATTCACAATGAGCTGCAGTACTTAAATTGCATATCTAAATATACATTTCTAAGAATAACAGTGTCACTTTTTACATTTACAAAATGTTGTAAATAAAACTTATCATTTGTCCAAGTCCCCGAGTCAACTTGTCCAAGTCAAGCTTTTATAGATGATATAACTGCAGTCATAAGCTTTCAGAGCTTTGCTGAAATACTAAACGGCAGTATGCAAATCATACATCTACACTGTACACCGGCCCAATATCAATTTTAAATGGGCACTTCTCTTTGATGGAATTTTCCAATCCGGTTGCACTGCTGAACGACTGGAACCGCAGATATATATCATTGTCCAGAGTAAAGGAAAATTCTCTTCTACCAAAGTAGGATGGATCACAGGCCGGATGCTTCCCATCTGCAAGCAGTCAAGAGATATAGTAAAACAAGAAAGGAAAAAAAAAAAAAAACGATAAAAGATAATGGAGGACAAATAAATGACATGAGCAGGTTCATCAGGAAACTTCAATTACCATTTCCATAGGACATCCATTTAAAGATCTCAACATGTGGAAACAGTTTTCCTGACAAAAATGTGACATTCCAATCAAAAAATTTCACAAACCCCCTTGTAGATGAAAACGAGACAGTAACACAAGATGTAGAAAATGGCAACCAGCATCTAAACAAATTCACAGGACAATAACGAAAATTACAAGCAATCCCATCTGCCTCCCTGTGTATACAAATCACATAATCAAATCTATGTATATAAACAGGCAGAATTTCAAAATGCCATTCACTATAAAATCCCCATGATGAACACATCCACCATCCAGTGAACGGGCCATCTCATGCAAACATGCAGCTTATGATGCAACCTCTTGGATGGCCATGGCCCAAAATGTAACCGGAGATTCCAACCACCTGATAAACCACTTTCTTTTATCAACAGATTTAATATGACATACCAAAAAAGAGTGATTCATCAGATCCGACGAAGTTAATGATTGACCTAATCAGTCCCATCAAATGAATGTCATATAGATTGATAAATGACACACACAGCATATTAGAAGTATAGGGTTATTATAGTTAGGAGCATATTTGAAACATTTTCATCCAACGTAAAAACGGCCCACATCTGCTGCAGCAAGTCCATTTAGAAGCAGATATTCCACTGCCTCCAGGCACTTATCCAAACAGAGAAGGTAAGATGAATAGCAGGGTAAAAGATGCATGTTTTAGGAAAAACCAGTGAGCTCATTGACATAATTCCAGCACCTGTTCAGTCATCACAACAACTTTAGATGAGAGCTTCTTTGGATAGCCCTCAAAGAAGACCATCTTGATGTTCAAACAAATAAAAACATTAAATAAAGAATTAGACCCAAAGAATAAAAAAAAAAGATAAACTAAAGATACCATAGTAAATTTTCAGATAATTGGCATTAAATCCTTCAGGAACCACATTTCCTTGCCTCTCTTCAGGTTCACATCCATCAATTAACATGTCATCTCTTGCACCCTCTACTTCTCTGGTCATATTCTCGAACTTAACCCTAATCCAATCAAAAATATTAATCCAGATTTAAGAAGATACTTTGTAAATGAAATAGTAACTAGAATCAGAAATTAAACTAGATAATGGATCGAATAGAATGATAAACAATTAAAACTAAACAAAGTAGGGAACATAGTAACATTTTCTTTAGACCACATGCATTTCAAACCCCATGAATCATGAGCTGGCTTCACTCAAATCTCAAATATCTCATCTTGAAAATCTGAGTTCTGTGGGTTCAATCTAACTTCACCCGCCACACAATTTAAAAACAAAACAAATAATTAAGACTGCACAAATTTACAGAGCCGACTCTGTATTTCCTCCGCCCAAGAAAAAAGGGGGGATGTTGACTCCTTCTGAAAGCCCTTTTAATGTCCTATAATAAAGATGATTTCTATTTTATTTGAAGGGACAGTGGTGCAAATACAATCTAACAAATTCCAGATAACAGTACAAAATAAGAGAGACAAAAAATTACAAATTTTTTTTGATATGGAAAATAGTACTGAAACAAATCTAGATTTGAATTCTAAAAAGCTCCAAATCAGAAGATCGAATCCATCAAACCAGCACAAAATCAACTTTGTTACAAGGATTAAGATTGTTTTTATAAGGTGGTATTAATCGACGATCCAACCCTAGACATGATATCAAAATGGAAAGAGATTAAAAACCAAAATAAATTAAACAAAAGCGAAACGCAGAGAGACGAAGAAGAAAATGAAAGTCAAAACCGAAACCTTTAAACTGTGAAGCAGTGAATATCATCCAATAAGTGAGTGGGAAAAGAATTCAAAAAAAAAAAAAGCAGATTGCTTCAAGAAGAAAACGAAATGATACTTACAGGGTATCTCTGTTGACTGCGTCGGCCGGCGCCCTAAAGAGTTCGAGAAGAAGAAGAAGAGGACGAAGAGGAGACGGTGGCTAAACAGATGGCGGGAAAAAATGAAAGAGAGGGCAAGCGGGTACAGGCTTTTGGCGGGAAAATTGATGGGACTGGAAATGGAGCATGAGATCCGATTACGTATCTTAACTTCGGAGTACCAAAGAACAACGGTGGGTAGGGCTATAAACGGATCGAATTCGAAGCGAATAATGTAGCATCCGAATTCGATTCGTTGACATTTAAGATACATCCGAGCTCGGTTTGATCTACAGGATTCGAATTCGTGTTCGATTAGTCAATCGAATATCGAACCGAATTCGGAAACATCCGATTCCTTGCAGAAGGGGATGAAAAGGAGAAGAGAACGAAGGCCGAGGAAAAAGGAAGAGAATTGAGGAGGAAAAAAGAAGAAGAAGAAGAAGAGGAGGATGAAAAAGAAGAATCGAGAAGAAGCTCACTTTCTTCAGACTTTGCCGGGATGGCTCGCCTCTCTCTCTCTCTCTCTATTAGTCTCCGAACGGTGCCGGCGACGGATCCCTTTTCTTTCTCTCTCAGTTTCGCACTCTTTCTCTCCATTACTTCACGAAAGCTAGCCCGAAGGCTTTTTAACTTTTTAATCCTTTCGATTTTCATCAATTTACTATAATATTCTCAATTCTCAACTAATTTACCGAGGTTTACTATTTATCGGATATGGTACTTTTTTGTTCTTCTTTTTTTCACGACGACTCTGGTTCGATTATCATTTTTTTTTTCTACTTTTTCTTCATTGACGGGGTATGTTCTTGAGCTTTTCAGTGGTGTTGATGATTGGAGGTATTGGGTTTGATAGCATCGGTGTGGAAAATAATATATATTTTTAGTTGTTCTTTAAGGGAAGGGACAACGTAACGGCCTGAATGGGTTTTCTCACTAAAAGACAGGCTTGTGTGGGTTTGGAGAAGGCCCAGTGATCAATTACCCAACCTAAGCTTATTTGGTTGATTACTATTATCCATTATCATATTTGAAATCCGTGAGTCAGAAAAAGATACATGGAGTTAAATGATAGGAAGCAAGTGGTTACGCAAATAAGTTGCGTTGAAGGGGTCTACCAGTGTTACACTAAGGGATACATGACCCAATCAGTAACCAAAAAGGTCGACGATTTAAACCAAAAAATGGTTAGATAACAAACGTGGAAGAGTAACTGTAACATCATGGACATACCTCTATAAATGGGAAAAAACAGCGAACAGAAAATACAATTCAATTATCATCAACAAATTACACATTTTATTAGTAGTTGTAGCTTTAAATTAGGCTTAACGGTAATTCATTTCTATGGTGATTCGAATCCCTTATATCGAGTGATTCGATTACACTGTAGACTTAGATTCAACGAAACTCTTCCGGAGAAGGATATTGGCTAATCTTACTTGTTCGCAAAATCAGATTCAACGAGGTGCTTTCAAGATAAAGAGTAGTGGATAATTTGTCCTTGTTCGAAGGACCAGATTCAACGAGATTCAACGAGGTCTTCCCAATTTCAAGAGGATAGACAACGGCTAATTTGTCATTTGAAGGTATTCCCATAACCAGCATTATACTTTGTACTTTGTATTTTTAATTTTAATAAATTTTTCTTTACATTGTCTGTATTGGGTGTCATTGTCTGTTGTGAAAGTCTTTGGTCTAGAAGCATTACCAAATCTGAAACCCTTTTGATAATCTGAATTAGAAAGACCCGTACAATATCAATTCTAAAACAAAAGAATTTTTGTTGACTACCAACAAATTGGTGACCACAGTGAGAGATTTCTTAATAGTTACTCTGTGTTCGAAGTCATAAATGGCACTGCGAAGAGACAAACGACCCATCAATTCGAATGGTGATGAGACATGGGAGTTGTCTCACAATATTGAAAACAAACTCATTGACCTCATCGAGAAAATGGAAAAAAGAATTCCAAATGATGCCAGGTATCTTGGAGATGTCCTACTAAAGATACTCCAGCCTTTGGTAGAGAACGTTCGAGCTAGTCAAAACCTAAGCACTTAGGACAGAGGAGTGGCTAACAGAATAGATATCCCGGAATCCTCGAGTAGACCGAGGAGCACAAGAGACCTCTCGGATACCCAGAAGAGCCTCAAGTCGAGGCTTTCCCTAAAAAAGCCTAGCAAGAGATAGTCCGAGTGTCCGCAAGAGGACTAGGACAAGAGAATCAAGGCCCTATGGGTCATCAAGCAAGGCGAAATGCTCCTCTAAAACTTGAAGGGATCGAGATATATGAAAACCCGGTATTTGAACCCATTGGTCCATCTTAACAAGAGCAATGGGGATCCCAGAACATGGGACACGACCAATATAATGGTTAAACCAGGTATTACGGTCCCAACACTCAACGACTCTATCAGAATGATTGATTTTGGTATAATGCCAATCCACACAAACACTCAAGACCAGGACCTCCACCTCTTAGAAGGCAAGACTCACCCCGCTACTGGGGAAATCAACCCCATGGGCACACGGTAAATGGGTATGGATATGGCGAGACAAACCAGCCACATAACAGGAGACAGGATTTGCCAAACTATTGGGAAAATTCTACCCCGAAGGAGGAAGACTTCACTGGTATAGGCACGGGATACCATGCTCAACCCCCGCATTACCAAAGGGCCCTACCCAAGCTCGGGGCAGCCCTATGGTGCGGCCCCACAAGGGTATGCCCAAAACCCTCAAAAACAAGTTATAGGAGTTCTCAAGGAATTGTATGGACTTGGCCTTCGATAGGCTATACGTCCAACATATAGAAAACCTTACCCATAACAAATCGATAGGGATTATGAATTCCCCAGAGGGTATAAGATACCTAATTTCACTACTTTTTCTGAAGATGATAGCAAGACAGTTATGGAACACATTAGCCGATTCACTACACAGTGTGGATAATTCTCTAATTTAGGATACTATAAATTGAGGTTGTTCCCCAATTCCTTAATAGGACAAGCTTTTACCTGGTACACCAACCTTCCCCCGAACTCGATATAGAGCTGGGAAAAAATAAAGGACAAGTTCCAATCCCATTTCGCTCGAGCAGATATCAGGGTCTCAATGGCTGATTTGGCTAGATTAAGACAACAGACAGGAGAAACGGCAAAACAATTCATTATAAGATTCAAAAGAGCTAAGGCAAGATGCCTTAGTGGGTTACTTGAGGTTAAGTCTGTAAAACTCGTCCAGGACGGACTCGACTTCGAACTTAGGAAAAATTTTGAGGGAATGACCTTTGACTTATTCGAATTATCAGAAAGGGTAACCCATTATGAGAAATTCTCCGAGAGGAGAATCAACGTCATAATTGACCTATTATCAAGACCCTAACTATGAGGTCGACCTAGCAGAATTTGTAGAAAACCGACTATTTACATGTGATGCTCTAGCCAGAAAAGATAGCCAGGCACAAGAGTCGAATAAGCCGTAAGCTTTAACAAAAGCTTACTCATTTGACCTAACAAAAGCAAACCGAATACTTGACATGTTACTTGAGGCTAAGTAGATCAAATTAATCGGAAGACACAAAATCTCCACACACAAAGAGCTACATGCAAAGGATTATTGCAAATGGCGTAATTTCTTCACACACCCGACTAACAAGTGTATAATATTTAGAAATATTATCCAAGAAAGAATTAACAAAAAATTACTTTGATTTTTTAACAAAACTGAGGCTATGGAAGTGTATACCAATCCCTTTCCAAAGCTAGTGGATGTTGATATGATAACTATAGACTGGACACGAAAAAATGAACTAGAGGGTGCCAAAAAAAATGAACGGGAATGCAGGTCTCACTGAAATTATACATTTTGTAGGACTACGTTCGAGGCCTTTAATTATGAGGAAAGTTCCAAATATAGTCAAGCGCAGAAAAAAACCTTTCGATGACTCCAATATAAAGACATGGGAGTCATAGCTCAACAGCAAAGATGACAGGAAAATTTTTGGTCGAGGATGACGACTTTTGCCTTTGTGATAGATGCGGCAAAATAATGGCCAATCTCATGACCATGGCTACAAAAAGGGAGGTAGAAGTCCTCATACCAGTAGAACCTGCTTAAAAGAGAAAGACATACCTAAGTTCAAGAGTTCTTTCCCAGAACTCTCGCGGTAAAGATTGGTGGCCCAACAATGGGCAAGAGAAAGGGGCCAACATGTTAATAAACCTTAGCTGGGGAATGAGCGACCTCGAGAAGCATCATAGTCCTCGATGACAGTTAAACCACCTCTAGGAGAGATCGATAAATGGGTAGAGGTGATCACGCCTACTAATAGGCAACATGCTCGAAGCCTCCCGGTATACAAGTATGGGTATAACCCTGATTTCCCTTCAATGACGATGACTTAGAAAAGAAGATGGTTGAGGCAATGGGTCTTAACTCGACAAGGAAACCTGAACCAGGTTTTAAGTCAATAGTCAAGGCAGCAAGATGGACAGGGAGGGGCCATCCAGCACCAGATGGTTAAATATGCATAACCTGACTGTCAATTCAATACGCCATCTGATGACGAATCAAGCAAAAGAGAACACAAAAAATTGGAAAGGGGATAGTATCCCATACTTAATGTAAATGACAATCAGGAGCCTAGGCCCATACGTGTGCTTATTGGTCGAAAACCAAGAAAGCTCACCAAGACAAGCTATAAGGTACCTCGACAACAATCTAGACTAAAGGAGGAAATGAGCTGTAGTAGCAGTGTATGACCTGGGGGTAGACATAGCAGAACTGCCATCAGATGAGGATGACTTTGTTGATTTTGAGATGGAAGGGCTATTCGTCGAATCCTTCACACCTTCATAATCGATTACAGACAATCTCCATGTCGACAATGGGCCATATAGCCAATATTCGCTTCGGCAATCACCCCGAGAGGGAGGTTGACTGCAATATGATTCTCACATTGCCTGCCGAGTTCAAAGCCCACCAAGACCAGGTTTTTAAGGTAGAAAAAAAACTTTGGGACATCATCTCAGAAAAACCGGCGGCCATAAAGCTAGAGGACAATACATCAAAGGAAGACAAGTGCAGGACAAATACAGAGGATAATAAAGGTAAGCTTATTTTTTATAAGCCCTCTAGAAATATGACCAAACATTTAAAACCCTTATACATAAAGGTACACATGGAGGGTCGACCCATTAATAGCGTGTTAATCAACAATGGAGCGGCTGTAAACATTCTCCTTTTGTCAAAGATGAGAAAATTATCAAAGGTCAATAGCGACCTAGTGCCAACAGATGTGTCTGTTTGTAGTTTATCAGGAAACGCTACCCGAACCAAAGGGGTCCATTCACTCAAGTTACGGGTAGGGATTCAAACATAGGTGACTGCATTCTTTGTGGTCGACACCTCTTCCAATTATAATGCACTACTTAGAAGAGATTGGATACACTCAAACTGGTGTGTCACATCGTCTTTGCATCAAATGTTATTATTTTGGAATTATAGTAATTGTGTAAAAGTCGTATATGCAGATCAAAAACCATTTATGGCCTCAGCAAATAATGTCAAGCCTCATCTTTATGATGACAATGTTGGTACAATCAAGCTTGTCAGACAAGACAGCAAGGGAAAGCCTACTAAGGTTACCATACAGAAAAATCGAGAAGATGAGATCTTAATAAGTCAGGAGTTCGACGAATTATGCAGAAAGATGGTCAACCTTGATGCACCAATAGGGCTAGAAAAATCAAGCCCAGAAAGCAAAGAGGAGTCGAATGACTAATCTAAACAAAGAAAACAAGGGGACCATATAAATGTCCACAAAAAGATTGTCAGGATACTTGACAGAGAAAAGAGTCAAAATGTATCTTACCGAATGTAGCACACAAGAGTTACTTTCTGAGCATCAAGCCATAAGAGTTGAACAACTAAGAATGGCCCCTGCCAAATTAGATGATTTAAAGGCCGAAGTACAAGACGAATTGAGAGAAGTCAATCTGGGTACCACAGAGGACCCATGAGTAACGTACGTTACTACCAGGCTCGAGGAATCAGAATTCGAAAAGATCACGAGTGTCCTAAAGCAATACAGAGATTGCTTTGCTTAAGACTACTCGAAAATGCCTGGGCTGGACAAAAAGCTTATCGGACATAGACTACCTACGAAGGATGGCTACTTTTCCTTTCAATATCCCCCTCAACGAATGACCAATGAGGTAATCTTAAAGGTCAAGGAGGAAATTGAAAGATTGATGGCGGTAGGGTTCATCCGCCCTGCCAGGAATGTCGAATGGTTCTTGAACATAATATCAATAGTAAAAAAGAATGGCAAATTTAGAATTTGCATTGACTTTTGAAACCTTAATACTGCCACTCCTAAAGATGAATATATGCCTTGCCCATGGCTGATTTGTTAGTCGATGGGGCATCAGGACATTGGATATTATCCTTTATGGATGGACATTCTAGTTATAACCAGATTTTCATTGATGAAAAAGACATTCATAAAATAGTCTTTCGATGTCTAGGATCGATATGCATGTTCGAGTGGGTAGTTATGCCCTTTGGCTTGAAAAACGCTTAGACGACATACCAATGGGCCATGATGGAAAATTTATGGAAGTATATATCGACGATGTCAACACCCAAATTTTGACTCGAGTCATGTGATAGCATGAGGACAGCATAATAGCATTTAGGCATTGAGACTCTAAGCACCTTTGGCTTAGGAAGAGCAAACCTGGACTCTAGGAGGTAGCCATTCCCAAAGAGGTCTTTCCAAATGCTCCAGTCACAAATAAATCAGTCAAAACACCTTATTACAACCCAAAATACACCATTTCAAGACAAACCCTAATCTCTCTCAAAAGCACCAACAGGACTTTGAAGGTCCACATTTTAGAGCCTCATTCATGTCATCAGTGTGTTTTCCACTTCCTGTAAGCCTTTCTCCTGCAAAGCATCACAGATAAAAAAAATTACCATTTTGCCCTTTGCCTTCAAAAGCTCAATACTCATTATCTGTCATCCAGATCACTAAATTTCTCAGCCTACATAAGCCTTATTGTCATGAAGCATCACAAGCAAAGAATTAATATTTTCACCTTTTTCGACCCTCGGAAGAAAAATTACTAGTTTACCCTTTCTACTCCGAAAACTACCCCTGGACCCTCAAAGGACCCCCGGAGCCTCTCCCATGGTCCAAATAATGTAATTTCAGATCCTATGCATCCTTGAGCCCCCCTACTCCATGAAATTCATCACTAGTTAGACACTGCCTGAGAACAACAATAGCCAATTTCTCAATTTATGATAACCCTGACCAAGAAATGCCCTTGCAAAAACTCTAAGAGGTTCATCCGATCTCCGAATCCAGAAAAGTTAGTTGTCATACTTCGGCCTCAGCCTTTGCTTTAAATCTTCAGGTCTGAGAAAAGAGTTTTGAAGTCTCGAACCTTTGTGAAATCTCAAATCGTCCCTAAAAGGTTAAAAGGCTGTTTTTCCACTTTTCGCTTTTATGGAGCTAGAATTCTCTCCAGACCTCCAAATCAGGATTAGTCGATGTCCATTTCTTCATAATCGCAAAGCCTTTGAAAAGTTATTCAAGGAGCAAGGGTTTCCGTAAAATCTATCTGCCAAGATTCCCTCAAATACTCCAAAAAGCATGAAAAATTAGGTTTAAAAATTAGGTGCTCAACCGACTCCTGGGAGCGCACCTAAAATCAGTAATTCAGATAGTCAGTTGCCACACCACAGTAAATTCAAAGTCATGAGACTATCAGATCCATGTTAATTTACAAAAAATCTATGGCCCAAACAGTCATTTCTGCCCAAACCCAAAAAAAGCTCATTGCGTCTATATTTGGTACACAAAATGCCCCTAAAAGTTCCTCGGGACTCAAAATGAAGTAAAATCAGAGCTATTTTCTTAGTTTAAACCCTGTCCTCGATAAAGCATTTCACTAATCCTTGGTTCAAGGAATGTCTAGACATTCAATTTCACCCAGCTTCAGGCAGCTACAGAAACCTAATTTGTTCAAGCATCTCTGCTTCGAAAAGCTCCCAACAGCTACTCGAGAATCCAGCCGAGACTCCTCCAACTTTGAATCCCCCAGATACGACCCAAGGCGGCATTTTACAGAAGAATCAGTAGCATTCCTTGTACAATTTTGTCAAACTGTTCAAAAAATGGTTTTTGACCTAATTTCCTACTCGAGTACCGTAATCTAGCGTAATCAAAAGCTGTGAATCACCTGGACCTGGGAGCATCTATCCCTAGCCCACCCTTAGATCAATTTGACCATCTTTCCCTTCCAATCTATATTTGAGAGCTTTTTTAGCTAAAAAAAACCCTGATTTAACCCCCTTGCCCTTTTGTAATTTGGTTCTAACTAGACCAGGACGACCAGAGCAACTATGACCTCTAAAATTGACACTGACTGGGCTAACTTCTGAGCTTGGGAGCTCACATGGAGTGACAGCAGCGATAGGGTTCAGAAAGATCAAAAATCAGGATATTAGCTAAAGTGAGATATTTTGCATTTAATGCATTTTTATATTTAGCTAATCATTCATGCCTCTTGGATTGGAATCTTTGGATTCTCTCTCTCACCTCTCACCCTAAGATCCCCTAGATGGATTTCAAATCCCTAGTGAACCCCTTAGAGCCTCCCATCAAGCATCCCTATCTTCCCCCTTTAGGTGTGCAACCGAGATTTGCCGAATGGCATCTTCCATGGCACCTCCATGGCTTCCTCTATCCACCCTCATTAGCACACTCCCCATCTAACCATCCATTAAAGAAACACAAATCTGATCTAACCCTTGGACCTACCACCTCACCCATCCATGTCTCTCCCTCCAAATAGATCTCAACCACATACCCCAAACTCACCCCAAACTCATCCTAGCCCTACACCCCATTTAGGATAGAGATCATTCCCACCCTCTATCCTAAACATCCCTATCCTTCATCCAACCCTTCATTCACTAAATTGGGGCTATAAATAGCCCCAATTTTGTGGTGAACAAGGTTGGCAACTGAAGAACCCTAAATCTAAGAGAAAAAGAAGAAGAGGAAGAAAAGTACAAAATCCTTCATTCCAAAGCAAGGTAAGCCTAAACCTAGCTCTAAGTCATCATCTACATTCAAATCATGTTAGTTTGATCACTATTATGCTGTCCAATTTATGCTAGAGCACTGCTCTAATTCGGGTACATAGTAGAGGCTCAACAGTTTCTACTTTGTCTTATTTTCAATCAGTTTTAGTGCTAATTTTTGTGTGAATTTTGTAGAGGAATGCTTGAGCCCAATTTTTAATATGTTATACTAAACACATGTAGGTTGCTTTGTATTTAATTTCATGATTTTTAGAGTTGTGGAAGGCCACGAGATGGCCCCCTAAACAGACCCAAAAAAGGGTCTTTTGAGACCCTGTTTTGGGGAATATTTGTTGATTTTATTTGCAACATAAGACGGTACCTCGGATACCAGGAGCCAACTTACATTCGGTCATAAAGCCTTAGCCATTTAGAGGATGGGCTCTCGACATGATAGGAAAAGTCGGGCCGACCTTGATAAAAAGAAATTGTTTCATTTTAGTTGCCACAGACTATTTTACAAAGTGAGTAGAATGCAAGCCATATCAAGACGTTAATGAGAGATATTTAATACATTTTATAAAAGAAATGATAGTACATCAATTTGGAATTCCCCCAATCCATTACCGTCGACCAAGGGTTGATATTTAATGGAGCTCGAATACGAGAATTCACCCAAGATTATGGGTTCAAAATAGTAAATTCGACTCCATATTATGCCCAGGCAAATGGACAAGCGAAGACAACTAACAAGATAATAAAATATAATTTACGTAAGATGGTGGACAACAATGCTGCCAATTAGGACGAATTGCTATTTGATGTTATCTAGGCATATCAGACATCGAAGAGAGAGACTGGGGACTACACCTTATGCACTGGTGTATAGGCATGATGCGGTGCTACCGTTAGAAATCACAGTACAGTCTCTAAGGGTGGCACACCAGAATCAACTAAACCATATCGAATACCAAGATGTCATGATGTCTGAAATAGATGACCTTGGGGAGAAACAGCTCAAAGCCCTCAATTCCATTGTTTCTCAAGAACAGAAAATGGTTGAGGTTTATAACAAAAGAGTAAGAAGCAAATCATTCTATGAAGGAGAATTTATATGGAAAGTCATCTTGTCGATTAGGATTAAAGATCCTAGACTAAGTGTTACACCTAGACTAATGATCCAACTTAATGAATCAAAAATCTAGGGTAGCTTTACTTGCAAGTACACAAGTGTTGTAGCACTGAACAAGGTCGAATCCATATGAATTGACTTGTGTAATAAACACAAAGATTACAATAACAGAGAAAGAGAAAAGAAAAGAAAGAAAAGCGATCAATGTTTCCACACCGTAGTATGGAGTAGAAATAATGTTAAAATAAAAAAAATAAAATGGACCTAAGACTTCAAGGATCCATTTAATAACTTGTAATTTATGTTGGATCAAATTATCATGGTTAGAATCAAACAAAGATTCTACCTAACCGAAAGATCACTCTGTTAAAAACAAAAGAAGTAATTGCATAATTGAATGTTGTTTAGAACAATTAGGTACCTTGTTAACAAGTCAAAGGGACTTTCTAAGCATTTACCGTACCTGGAGTTAACGATAAATGAAAGATAGTTTATAGACTTAAATAATTATAAAAAGAAAATAAAACATTCAATAAACAAATATTGTATTAAATTCAAAAAAAAATTACAAATGATTAAACTTCATCTCTAACCTTGGTCTGGCCTTTAGCCCATCATCTTCATTACAAAAGCCATGAAAATAAAAGACTAAAACCCTAAAACTTGAGAAGA
>JAOXJP010099575.1:0-14435 GCA_025762735.1 Platanus orientalis | reverse complement strand
GTTCGGCACCATGATTCTAAACAAGCTTAAGCTTGTTTAGCATCGTGGTGCCGAACAAGCTTAAGCCTGTTCAACCCTGAGATGCCGAACAAGAATTAAAATGAGAACAAAATTAAAAAAAATCAATTTCATTAATATGTCAAAAAATTACATTAGTCACAGTTAGTGTTCTATACATGATCCCAAAATATGACTAGAAGGATACAATAGATGTGCAACAAAACAAAAAATTATATCAATCATTGCTCAAATCTATAGTCTCCTATGTAACAATACTCGAGTTGACAACAAGTTTAAACTCTTTGATCCTTCCTTCATATGATGGAAGCGCCCAACCCGACGTATTGTTATATTTATATCTATACCAAAATGTCGTTATGGACGAGATTGGATGACTGAGCATCAGGATAACCTAGAAAAATGGTTTCCGTTGATGAAACCAATAGCAATTTCCTTTCAAATGGTAGTAGGGAAAAGATCTGATATGAGTGGTAGGAAAGTGAGACACTGATGCACACCCATGTAATATAGAACAACATCATAGTGTGATGCAATCAGATGTCCACACTCCAGCATGGTCATCTAGTGATCGTATGACGCATTATCATAGAAATAGGCTAATACATATATAATCTCCTGCACTCTCGCAGATGACCTATATACTTGCTCGTACATGGGACCATAGTTGTCCATCTCGCACACCATATTCTCTCTAACATGTACCCAATTATCATCTTCAAATCCCATCAATCTAGCAATGCCCTAAAGCCAAAATGCTTGTCTGCTACCACATCTATAACATTCTTGATGCAAGGCCAAATGCCTTATGGGAAAGAGCGTATATAATACAGTGAGGAAGCCCATCTAGATGAACTTGATTGAATAACCTACAAGAAAAGAAGGAAGCATGTTATAACACACAACAGTTGAATTACTTAGTCACTTACACGGTAATGTGTATATTAATTTTCTTTTCCTTATCTCTCCTCTGTTGCGTTTGTCTCACTGACTATACTTGAGTGGCTTTGGTAGTGGTGGTTGCTGCTAAAGAGTAGTTATCTTGTAACGATGGCACCCTCTTAAATGCGGATGGATCACACAATATGGATGTGTCTATCTTCGTATGTGGGTGACCTCATGTATTTTTTTAACATCAGGTTCTTTGATATATGTGTTGTCTGGCATTGTTAACACCCGTAACTTCTTAAGCATTTACATTTTGGTGGGCTGATTGGATTGGTTAAACTGTTGCAGAAACAATTCCATATCTGCTGCAACATCCAAATCATGGCTTGCAGGGCTTGAGGTAGGATGCATGTCGAGCTTGCGCCAATGCGCATGTACTGACTCAAGTAGAATGGGATGCCCCTGCCTAATATACTCTGTTATCTTATGTATGCAAGGTAACCCATGTGTGCGTCTAAGAACACATCTATATGCAATAGAATCAACTCCAACAACACCTACACGTTTCGTCTCAACCAAAATCCTCTTTAGTGCAGTAATGGATACATTGTCGTGGAGTTCTTTGAACTCGATGGTTTAAAATTGTGTTGCACAATCGCCTTGCATCTCTCGAATGATGCCTTAATGGTTGTGTGTTGTAGCTTAAGAAAATTGTGGATGTTCATCCATGAGGATTCAAAGTTTCTTTGACTGGATCCAAGCTGTCGTTTCAACTTGGCATGCGCACTCTCAACCCTAGTGACATGTACACAACTAGTTATGTACCAACTAATGAGTTTTAAACTTCAGTGAGATTACCAAACAAAAAGGTTATGTGTTTATTGTAGTGGCCTGCAAATGCATGCACTTATGCATCCAGGCTGCTACAAATTTGTCCTTGTATCCATCCAACCAAGTACTCCTCACATAATGGAGTACATCCAGATATGTGTTAAATTATTTCTCCAATAATGTCAAGTGTTGAAAATAATATTCTTTTGTGTGTGACACCACCAATAGGTTCCAAATCATCAAGAACCTCTTCCACATCTCCTTCATCATAAATATCTTTTTACAATTTATAAGTACATTCTTGCTAATGTGTCATATACACAATAAATCTGTAGTATTGGGAAACACCATTGATATGACATTCATCAAAGCCAACTCCCTGTCCGTTAAAATGACATTAGGAAGAGCATTGTCATCCATAACACCACGTAGGACATCTAGTGTCCATACAAAGTTATCCTCCTTCTCATACTGAAGATACACAAATCCCACAAAAAGGTCAAATTAGTACACGTCGAGCCAACAATTTTGAGAGGCGGCATACGATATATGTTTGTCTTATAGGTGCAATCCATGATCAACACACATGGGAATGCACACAACAGGTCTATACAAGCCGGGTGTGCCCAAAGAATATCAGTGACATTCTTGTTGTCTTCGACTATCCAATGCCACTTGCTGTAATTATGCTTAACCAATTGTCCAAGCAAGTGTTGTATCTGAGATCTACCAGCCTTCTCTTCCCTCTTTTGTTTAGATCGCGCATTATATATTGCGGTTATTATAGTCGTATTGAAGGCATCTCTTTGCTTCATTACAATCAATATGTCATTTTGTTGAACATTACTCTTGGACATATCTTTCAAAAGTTAGGACTCTCTGTCTAACAATCTACCCACATAAGAGTGACCTTCGAGATGATCCGCAACAGGGTGATTATGCACCTCACATACAACTAGCAATAACCGATTGTCATCAGTGGGTAATTTCTTTCTCTTCAATTGGAATGGACATTCACATTTCTTGGTGCCCATTCCCTTAATCCTTACAACCCTGCTGATATTTCTTGTCTTCTTATCTTTTCTATACCGCCAACTCTGCTCACATGCAAGGGTCAGACTTGATTTTCTTGCGACAGAACTAGAATCTGACTTTTTAATAACTACAACAAACTCATTCCTCTTTCCAACATCCGTCACCCACCTAATCAATGCCGTCCGACTACTAAATATCTATACATAGGAGAACAATAATAACATCAATTTCATCCAAATTATTATACACACTAGTCATACTATCAGTTAGATACACTTTTTTTACCTCGTGTGAAATGAATTGATTGTTGTAATCTATCTTCATTTCATCCCAAATCTGACTGCAACGAGTTGAAATATTGGGCTGTAAAAAAAAAGATTCAGCACTTTGTTTCTGTTCAGCATCTCAGGGCTGAATAGGCTTAAGTGACAGGGAAAAAAAAAGTTCCACAACTTCAATTTTTTTTTTACCTGAGAGCTTCTATTTCGATCCATTTCACTTCCTTCATGCTCCATTGGTTAAGCTTTTGTTTGAAAGTCCCAATGTGTGACTTTTTTTTGGGTGTTAGAGAGTCTTAAATAGAGAAGAATGGAGACAGTGTGGTGAGAGGGAGAATGAGACAGTTTGGAAGAAGAAGATGAGGTATGGAGGTGTGCTTACAAAATTTGTTTTTCAGTTTTGTTTTTTGTTTTTAATGTCATTAGGGTTATAACTGTTATTTTAAGATAGGGTATTTTTGGAATAGAATTAAGTGAGGTGTGCTTACAAAAAAGTGAGGTGCGAATACAAGTTCCCGAAAAAAAAAAGAAAAAAAAAAGCAACATCTTCCTACCCTATTAAATTCAAAGAAGCACCTGCAAATCTTCAACCCCGTATACTTTTCCATTATTCCTTGAAAGATTGATAGGCTGCTAGCAACCCCACAACTCTTTGTGATTTATTATTGAATGCAATTCAGGATCAGACCCACGACATGTTCCATTTACACTACACAGTGGGGCGGGGCCATTGGCACTAAACTGGTATTTTGTACACCACACCACGTTCAAAGTACCGACTTCCAAATGCCTTCCCTAAGTTCTGTATAGTGTATATTGGGTTCTTGTGGATATCCAAGGTTCTATATTTACCAACAGAAAATGGATTCAGATGTTCTTAGTTTGGGAATTTTGGAAATCTTTACCAGGTTTTTGCTACCCTCACGCTATTTTCTGGTTTAGCTTGGATTGGGCTAATTCCATCTTGATTTGAATTTAGGCTTCCCAACCCAACCAAGTTCAGCTGGACACAGTTCCGATGTAACCCCATTCGAGTCTCGATCCATCCACCCACTCAGTCTTCCCCGGCTATGGTTACCTAATCATGGATTAAATTTTGGTTGGATTTGGGTTAGCCATCACTCTGAGTGGTCAACTTGCCATGAGCTTGATATATTGCATCTCTACTTAGCAAGTTGTTCTTTTTTCTTCCTTTTCTTTTTGGTAAGGCCACTCGGACTGCCACATTATAGTGTGAAACCCGCATTATAGGTGGAAGAGGCAAACATCAACGTAATCAACTGCAGAATGTTATCCGGGGATTTGACCCCAAAACCTCTCTTGGACAGAGCAAGCCGCAGCCACCTGTGCTAGGTGGGAATCATATCACCTGCGATGTGAGCAAATGAGCCGAATTTTTATGGCGTGAGACATGGGGTGGGGCCCATGCATTTTTTTTTTGGGGGGGGGGGGGTTGGTGGGCCCCTCCAAAAAGTGTATGGGCCCCACCCCCATGTCTCTCACCGTAAAAATTCGGCTCAACAATTGCATCGCAGGTGATACGGATCCTGCTAGGTGGTGCTGGTTACAAGCAAGTTGTTCAGTACTGCCTTAAATATATTCCTTTTAATAGTTATTTGTTTATTTTCTCATCACCCACTTTCAATTTTAGGCGGGCTTATGGCATTGCTTAATTGAAGCAAACGAGCTTTTGGGTAAGCACTTGATGCTTAATCAACTTTTTAAATTGTCACTTTAGACAAAATTTTGAATGGAAATTATCTTTTGGAAAATAGTTTTGGATCATAAATATAAATTTCAAGGGCAGTTTAATCATTTATATACATTTATTGAAGCATTAAACAGGTAATTTTATCATGTGAAATGATCAATTAAATACATACTTTGCCGACATACATTCGTTTTCAACTTGAGTGGATCTTTATTATCCTCTTTCCATATGAAGAGAAGGTTGCCAATTCTAACTTGGAAACAACAACAAACAGCCTTTTCCCAATTATTTTCCAATTTTGACTTGGAAAATAATTTCTATTTATTTTTATTTTATTTTCTTACCATAGTTCTTGGGTTCTTTACGATTGGTTTCTTTTTTTAAAAAAAATTCATAGATATTATTTTCATTAGAAGGATTTAGGGTTGTTAAATCTATATAAAGCTATGTAAGGATCATTTTCTTTTAAGCTGGAAAAAAATTAGTCTTTTTAAGAAGTTGGAGGTCTGATCCCTTATATATGATCAAATTTATACATTTTTTTTTCTTCTTTTTTGGTTTGTGAATTTGGGTTCACATCATTTGGTATCCTAGATGGCAAACAAAGACAGATTAGATTGATCGGTGGCTAAGATCCAAGTTATGATGGAACAGCTAAAAAAAGATAGAGCAATAACAAGGTTTTGGAGAATTGCGAAAAATGATGCAACAATTACTTAACTAAGATCAAAACCAGTCCTCAATATCGTGCAAACCACACACTTACAACCACCACCATCTTCTTTATAAAAAGGAGTTCCCACTCTTGGTGTATTCAAGCATTTTACTGCTACTAGAGTGGATCCTGTTGTCATGGGAATTACCCCAATTGTTGCAATCATGATTTTGAGAACTAGAATGGTCATTGAACTAGTAAGGTGGACGGTTTAGATCCAACCAAGTTCGACCATCAGTTTATATGATCTAACCATGATTCGTTTCAAACATAAGTAACATGTAATAAATACCAAAAACAAAACAATCTATAATGCATTAGAAGGCTTATCACTAGGTTTCTAATTTTTAGACAAACCAAAAAATAAAACAATTCATGGAAAGTGGGATTGACATTTGGAAAGACATGTTTCTAATTTTTTTCTTTTTAATTTTATAAAAACAATAAAAAAAAACCGGTTGGTTTTATTAGACCAGATCCGTAAAACAAAAAAGGCCAGTTTTAGTCAGTTTTACCGGTTATATGCAGTTTTTGATATATTACATTTTAAGCCTCTATAAAACCGTTTAGGGTGGTGGTGCCAGGTCTGATCAAACCAGGTTGGATTGCCCAGTTTAGTCCAGTTCCAAAACTATGGTTGCAATTTCAATTGCCATGAAGTCCATTAATGCTCTCTACATAGCGACTTTATTGCATGAGATGAAGCAGTGGCAAGGATTGCCGCTTTGGAGTGTTATCAATGTTCATTCCCACAAGAATAGGGGTTGTAGCTATCTTTACACAAGGAAATGGTATGGATGACTTCTACAACACTAGAAAGATTGAAACACACAATCTTCTATATAAGGATGTATCATTCAATCTAGGAAAAGATGACCGCTATCCCAATCTCAACTCTCCTCAAAGCCGATTCTAAGGGGGGTGGAATGATGAGATCCCTATTATTGTCTTTCCAATACGAAGTTAAGGTTGCCAATTTTGATGTGGAAAAAAAATTCTATCTATTTTTATTTTATTTCCGTTGTTATTTTCTTTTCACAGTTCTTGGGTTCTTTAGTATTGGTTTCTTTTTTTGAATAATTTCTTTCCATGGATATTCTTTCCATTAGAAGGATATAGGGTTGTTGAGTCAATATAAAGCAATGTAGTAGTCATTTTATTTTAAGCTGAAGATAAATTTAGTCTTTGTAGGAAGTTGGAGGTCCAATCCCTTCATTAGGGTCAAATGTTACCTCTTCTCTCTTATTTTTAATTTTGGGAATTTGGGTTCACATCACAACTTCCCATCCTTTGGTCATGGGAAGATGATTGTCGGAGGGGGAATAATTACATTTTTGTCATCAATGACCTTCCGAATTCGATAAGATGGCCATTTTGTACAGGTCAATGCATTGGTGAAGCTAAAGCCATATGCAAACTTATTTACTTTTATAATGGATGGCATCTTAATTTACTAGCTAGGAAAAAAAAAACTAACCGACGAAAATTTAATGGCATCTTAACTTGTTTGAAGAAAAAAATTAACCGTTGGAGAATGCTAATCTGTTCGAGTGGGGAGCAACTGATTTGTCTATTAATTGGATAAATTGGTTTTGAACTCGTGTTGAAATTATACTTTCTAAGTGGTATATGTGCTTGTAGGTTTGAGCCCCCATTCTATTTTGAGCTTCCATTCTATTTATTTACATTTTTTAGTGTAACTTGACATTTGAGGATGTTGAGGATAGAGCCTGATTAGTAGTCTGGGAGTACTGTTCATTGAGGAATATTGTTTGTGCAGCCTCAAATTACAAGGTGACCCAAATGGGCAGGTTGAGCACTGCACTGAACTTGTCCAAGGTGTAGGGGTAACATTGAGCCTCCGACCTTTTATTTATTTATTTTTCTTCTATAATTGTTTGTATAAAAGGGTTCAAAACCCTTGTTTCACTTGAGAAGTTTTTAGGAAGAGCGAGAAGCAATATTGTGTAGAGAAATTACTCATCTCTTTTTTTAACATATTGGAATTGGTGCGAGTCTATTGATGTAGGCAATCTTGCAGAACCATGTAAAAGACTCTCTCTTGTGTGTGTGATTGTATCTTGCATTTTTTTGTGCCTTTCCTTTATGGATGAATACTTAGCACTTCAACTCTATGTCACGTGTTAGTGAAGAAATGCATTTCCGTAACCCAATGTATAAACACTATACAGTTCTCAATGACAAAGTGGGATACAAAGTTGGTATATGAATTTATTGACGAGACTCTCTTGTTTAAATGCAGTTCGAATCTTGTTCTTTAGTTTTAACACCTCTAATGGCTTAACCTCATTGTTATTTGAGGATAACTTTGCTTAAGGAATGAATAACATTTGTTTTTTAGTTTTCTCTATGGGGTTTCCCAAATAACTTAATTTGATGATAACACCCATATTAAGGAGTAGGTCAATTGTTTCCAAGTGTTAAGGATTTTCCTTAGAGTCTTGTTTCATATGTGATTGACCATCCATTTCAAAGATCGAATGATTCGAGGCATAATCCTTTGTGAGGAGTTGTGGATGGTGTAATACCAAATTTCGTTGTTCTTCTAAAAAAAATCTTGAAACTCGAAGAGTTCAAATTACCTAGCTATCAAACGGGTTGATTATTTTATTGTGAGAACTATCACTTCAAGTTTCTTGATGGAAACTTGTTAATTACTTCTTTGATAACAAACCTTTGATTTAATCCTTGTTACCCTACTTGAAAACGAAACAAACATGCATAATAAAAATAAGAAAAGAAGAACATGAAGATGACTCTTTATTTTCTTCAATGGTTTACGTTAACTCCATGGAAACTTTTACAACATCATAGCTGAAATTTTACAACTCAATTCACCTTGCCATAAATTGATCCTAAGCTTAAATTTCTTGCTTCCTTGAAGTTTTTTTAGATGTTTAATGGACTTGCTTCCTTGTTGATAGAGAGGAGGTTGTTGGATGCTTGTTTGAAGAAGATGAAGGGAAGTTGAAGAAGCTTGAACTAGAGAGAGTTTGTAAGCTAGGAACTAGAATGAAAGAGTGCCTAGTTCGTGTGTTTGTTGGTTTATATAGATGTGCAAATGACTAGAGTTGTAGTACATGTTGAAGATAACTTCTTGTTGCACATAAAGTCCCATTTAATGTAGGAATGTTTTGTCCCATGAACCTGTACATATTGGGGCTTCTCTATTGTGAGTTTATGTTTTCATTAGTCTTTGGATGTTCTAGGAGTCCATTGGTATCTTTGCTGTGCAAAATAACCTTTAGAATCCCAGTATGTATCGAACTTGGTTCTCTAGTTATGTGGCCTGCGACTGTGGTTCAGTCGCAGCAACTACTTGGTCCACAATTGTGTGGTCAGTCACAGTGGGTGTCCTAGCAGCCAGGACTATCTAGGTGGCAATGATAAGTTACTCACAGTCAGGGGTATTTTAGTAAAATTTTCAGTCACGGCATTTTTCTTGTGTTTACAGATAGTTTGTGAATGGAAGTGTCATTACTTGTACAAAGAGGCTTACGTGGAATATATAGGTATTGGAAATCGTTGTCATTTGACAAGTATGATTGTAGGTACATAAAATTTACGTAAATTACAAATAAACATAAACCCCTACAAATGTATGTTAATGCCGCCTTACCAAAAAAGAAGTATGCTAAAGTCCCTAAAGCCATACATGGACCTTAAATTTACAAATTAGGCTAAGATATAGGTAAAGGTCTATTGAGTCCAATTCTAAGCTTGCAAAGAATAACCTATTGACTGCCAAACCTAAGTTCACAACTTATAAGGAAGCTAAAATCTAAACATTGCCTACGTGAGACCCACATTGAGAAGAATTTAAATTAGATTCTTCAAGTCAAATAAGGAAAGACATGTCAATTGAGATATGGAAAATTCTATATTTTCCGCTCTCCAATCAACCAATCAATCAAACTAAATAGGCTACGATATCGTATTAGCACTCAAAATGGGCTACAAAGGATCCCACATTAAGGTTTATAAATACACAAAGGGGATCTTTTTTTAAAGACTTCAAATAAGATAACTTTAGAAACAAGACAAAGCTCCAAGTCGAGAGCAGGTCCATCATACATTTAAAGTCAAGGCATTTCCATCTTCTTCACCAGCTTATGTTCATTGTCTGAAAAAATATGCATTGTTGCAAACTAAGAAACATGCCATAAGTTTGGCCTTGAAAGCATTATAATAGTTCACCATTTCAAATCAAATGCAAAGTCCCCAAAAGGAGAAAATTTACCCACAATCAAGCATATTAAGATTAACCAAGTCCAAGAAAAAAGCCATATGGTCCTTTGTTTTTCATTGGCGAGAATCAAAGAATTTATTCTTTTATACAAGAGTGTAAAAGCAAAGAGTTATTTCCCATGAATTAATATCAAGAAATTCATTTTAATGATTTTGATATATATTTTTCATATATTGAGTTTTCACACAAAATTTGTGTCAACAACAATAATTCAAGGTAATACTAAGAGAAAATGATATTTATTGATTAATACTCATTGTCCTTAAAATGCATCTATCAAGAGGTTTAAATATACAAACAAAAAGATAAATAGATAAACTAAATCAAATTCAATTTATCTAATCGTATCCTAATCTAGTCAAAACTTAATCTTAATCACACTTCCTAATACTCCTTAATTGCATGAATATCTTGAAGAATCTTCATGTGTTTGAAGATCATAAACATCCATGCCGATGTCCGATGAAGTTGATGGAAATTGTCAAAGATGTAAGCCTGCAATTTGATGGAATTGTTACTTGGAAATGCCTAACGATGCTGACCCACAAGTTGATAGATGGATACTTCAAGAGGTGATCACTTGGATAGAAGATGATAGGTCAAGACTTGAGTACCATCTCAGCTCGGCCATAAGTTCTCGGATGGCAGTATTAACGGTGGCAGGATGACAGATGAGTGTGACCCAAATACCCTTGTGACCACGGGTACCAGGGACAGTGAGACCGACCGAAGACAACCAATGGATCAACTCGGGGAAGAGGCTAGTCCAACTACAGCTACTCGGGATAGACAGACCGACTAGTGCCCGGCTCAACAAGACTACCTGACCCCATGAGAGAACGATGTTTTGCTACAACCGCCGACCCCTTCGGACAAGAGGACAAATAACCACAAAATCCGCACCAAAAATCAAGCTAGAGATAACTGGAGCAACCAGCTGGCAGGCTTTGTATCTAGAAACGCTCAACTGTCAAGCATATCTCAGTGATATTCAGAAGGCCAATCTTACGAAAAATCTCTCTCATCTCGGATATCAAGGAGATGATCTACTACCAACTGTTACCTCGGCTCTATAAAAAGAGCCCCCACGATCTTCCAAGGTATGAGATGACCCATACTACAATTCTTTACTTAGAGTGGAAATATGACTTTGTCATCGGAGAGTTTTAGGCCGGCACCACACCGGTGATCCTCTTTAAGTTCTGGTATCCCCATTTTGCAAATATCAAGAAATCTATTCTACCATATGATCATGTGAAGAGATCGTCTAAACATCATCATCATTCTACCTAGATCCTGGTCCATTAGAAGACAATGAATATTTTTAAAGATCCCTGCAAGGGTCCTTGGCTTGAAAGGGACTTCTATAGGTCTTGCCTTTATTGGACATAAAAGTGGTCTATATGTGCTGAAAAGTGCTCTCTATGATACCATAGAGAAGAGAGAGGATTGTGCCTGCTCCTCTTAACTTCTACTCCTCTTTGCACCGTGTCACGGGGTGGGCCCATCAGCATTGACAAGTGATATGCACCCCACCCCCCACAAACCCAAAAAAAAAAAAAGAAGTGAAAATCACTTGTCGGTGCTGATGTGCCCGCCCCCTGACAAGGGGTAGAGAGGAGCAGAAGTTAAGAGGAGCAGATACAATCCACTCTCCATATAAACCTTAGAGAAGATATTTATTGCTAGATATTCATCATGCCTTTGTCAAGAGGTTTAAATATAGAATTACAAAGGAAACTATAGAAACTAAATAAATCCAATCTTATTTAATCAAATCATAAGCTTATCTAATCATAATTCTAATCAATATGACACTGATCTATTATGTACAATGTTCTACCCCTTTTTGCGACATCATCAAGGAAGTTGAAATAGTGATGTGGCAACATCATATGCATTTGTGACAAAGAAACTTGAATTGAAACTGATGATCAAGGGTTGGGTGTGATCCTACATCCATCAAAGGACATAAGGACATCATAGGAGTTTTCATGTCAAAGGAGCCTTGCATGCCCCCCCCCCCTTGGGTTATCTGGATTTTTTACATTCCTTACACCATTGCCTACTAACTTAAATGAATTAAAATAGTGAAGAAGAAAAAAACTAAGTTTTCATTCCCTTATTTGATTTTGTTGGGAAAGTGTCTCGAATTCAACCTGAGATACAACCCGGATGTGCAATATGTAGAAAACCCCAATAACCGATTTGTTTAACCTATATTTTCAACCTGACTAGGGTCTAACCTGACTCACATGGAGAATATGGTTTCAGGGGTATATATTTTTGGATTTCTTTTGTTTTGGGTAGCATACTGTTCATTGTAACCTCTCTTCTTGTTCATACCGAATTCTCTCTCGCCATTTTCACTAGTTGATGTATGCTTCAAGCCAAACCACATAAATTGTCTGTGTTCTTTGTGTGATTGTTGTTTTTGCTATTTTCTTTCTTTTATATTTTGCATACGACTCCAAATCTAGGGAATCTGCACAACAGATTTGAATCCCTATTTCCTTTCCTTTAGTCCTATTTTCCATATTTAATATATACCAAGCCCAATCATATATGAAAATTGACTAAACCAAAATGATTTATTCCAAAAAAAAATTTGAGGTTTTTTTTATTACTTAGATATATATTTAAGCTAACAGCCAATGGTGGTTCTTTTAATGTTACACATGCCAAAAAAAAAAAAAAAACTAAATAGTAAGACCCAATACTTTCAGGATTTCTAATGCTTCTTTTAGTTCTTATATCCTTGCTCGAGGAGGAGACTTCAGCCTGCCCTCGGGAAGTCCATTGTATTGTTCATGATCGTAAACAATTAGCTAGCAAGTTTGAAGTAAACTTTAGGTGGGTTAGAAACTTAGAAGGTCTTGTAATAGAGGATCACTTCTCTTTGCCAACCATGGATTGAGGTTTGTCTCATCTTCTTGTTAGTTCTCTGAATCTCCATTGTGGTTGGAGGATATCTTACAAGCTGATGTTGTTTTTTGGATTTGGTTCATCATGCTCTTTAGTTAATTAAGTACGTTTTCTTATAATAAAAAAATTAAGACCAAAAATCTTACCACCCTCTCTTCCCCCTCCAAAAGAAAATAGATAATAATTGGAAAAATGTTAAAATTTAAGGATACAGGTGCACAAATCCTTACTAATATCCCATGTCACAGATTTTCAACTCCAATGATCTAAACATAATTTTAGTAAAAGCAACAACTTTTTATTTTTTTATTTTTTTTATTTTTATTTTTGGGGGGAGGGGGGCTGGAGGTAAAGTTATTGGTATAGTTTCAATTAGGGTTAAATACATATGTGCAGCCAATTCTTTCCACATTCCCTTTCTTACGGAATCTTGCTTTATTGATTTCTCACTTCCATAATATGCTTTTTTTAAATTAAAAATAAGAATTAATCATACTTAATTCATTAAGTTATCAAGAACAATCCGTGCACAAATCTTTACTAATATTCCATGTCACAGAGTTTCAATTCTAAGGATTTAAACATAATTTCAATGAAAACAACAACTTTTTTTCTTCTTACAGGGTTGTTGGCACCTAATTTTAGCTTTGGGTCCAGAGGTTCTTTTAATGGGCAGCACTAACTCTCTAAAATGGACCTTAAGCATCCTAAGAAACCAATGTGGTTAGATGACCTCTCATTTTTAGGCAATTCATGTTCTTTCCTAATTTTGTACTCTAGACCCTCGATTTTTTTCTAAGATCTTTGTAGGACTCACTTTCTTTATCTTTCTATCATTCATTCTAATCTCATAGCTTTCTAAATGCTTGTTCCAAGTTCAGTCAAATCTATATTAGAAATTATGATTTTACCCCTATCAAAGGTGGACTACTGAATTTCATCATACAAACATCAGATAACCGATTGGATGTCACGGATGCATTTGAATTAGTCCAAAGCCTTGAAATAGAGTGTTTGATCATCAAATTACATTACAGTATGTTTCGGCGAATCTTGGGCCTTAATGTGAAACCTTTCAAAATATGATCAAAAGACAAATCGGATGATCAATCTGACATCACAAATGTGCTCAGAATGTCCCAAAACTGTAGGATAAAGGGTCCGATTGTTTAAATTTGACAAATCAAGTTTTAGTGAATATTGTTATTTGATTTAGAATCTTTTAAATTATGAGCAAGTTTCACTGAAGATGGTTAATCGAACATCGTAGATGGATCCAGCATGCCTTGAAATCTTAGGATATAAGACACGACCTTCAAAGACCATTCTTAAACCTTTTATCGCACCATGTCAAATCTTGATCGTTTAATCAAGAAATTCTAAATCAAAAATTGGATTCCACCCTGATAATTAACATCATTAATTTAGCCAAGTTGGTGGATCTAATCAAACCCTCCTAATTAAGATCAATGAGATTTTACAAGGGTACACATCATATTATGGTGTCTTGTGACCATAGTTTTGAGAATCGGATCAAACCGGGAGGTCTGACCCGGTTAAACCTGAATCGGCACCATAAACGGTTCTCTAAAGGCTTAAAACCGTAATTTTTCAAAAATCGAATATAACCGGCTAAACCGGTTAAAACAGATGAAAACCGGCTGGTTTTTTAAGAACCCGATTCTAATAAAACCAGCTGGTTTTTATTTTTTTAATAAATTATGAAGAAAAAAACTAAAAATGTGTCTTTTCACATTCCAATCC
>JAOXJP010099564.1:0-14435 GCA_025762735.1 Platanus orientalis | reverse complement strand
TGTAGGAAAATTTCGATAAAATTTCAAGAAATTTCGCTGAAATTTTGAACTATGGACCTATCATGTAATACCTAATGCATTAACTAATTGAACTACAAAATTTTACTAGTTTTAAAAAAGCATAGAAAACCATAAATTTTAATTTTAAGGGTTGTTTATTTTAAAAAATCATTGATTTCACTAGGACTTGAACCCAATACTTATTGCAATTTTTTTTTTATCAACTAAGCTATATACTATTGATAATTTTAAAATAATTAACATATTATATATAATACATATATATTATGTATGTAAAAGTTCGAACATCGGGTTGGGCTGAGGTAAGCCTAAGCCCGGCCCTTAATAATAGTTTGGGCCTCGGGTCCTTGCCTGGCTTTTTCGGATCAATTTGAGGGTCTGGCTAGGGCCGGGCCGGCCCATGCCCACCCCTATTTCTAATTGCTGATCAAGTTTTTATCCCAAGGACCTGATTCCAAAGTCAGATCAGACCAAAACAATGGCATTCACTTATTCCAATCAAACTTCAGTGCGGTGACCTACATACAACTGGTCTCATTGAATCTTTCTCAGTTTTGTCCCATCTCATAATCTCTAGTCTGAATGGAGAGATATCTTGCTAGTAACCAATTCAGCACATAACAGTGTGACACAATGCCTAAGAAAGAGTATTTTGATAGATAAAATTTATTTATTTGTTGTACACATGAAATTCCATTGAATGTTAAATATGAGTTTACAAATTACCCATTCAGCATATTGAACAGTTTATTATTTTATGTAGAGGGGATTTGTTTCAAATTCAGATTTTCGAATCTGTAATTATATCTCATTCCATATAAAGAAAGGAGAAAACCTTTGATCAGGGTTTGATAGACATGCAACATCATAAGCAACGAGTTTGAGAAAAATATATACTTTCATTGATGTAGTATGGTTCCATATAAAATGAATGTAGATAAAAGAGATGAGAAAAAAAAAAAACATTTTCTATATGATACTTGTATGAAGTATTCATATATATATATATATATATATATATATACAATGCTTCTATATTAGCTTGCCGAGGTCATGTTCTCTTTTCTTAGAATGTTGTGATTGTAGAGTTGGTTCTTGGGAATTTAGAGCTTTAGAACACGAGTAGTCCTCTGATATATTCTCATGGAATTCTTTGTATTGATTTCTCTATATAAGATGCGATCCTTCGTATATAGGAAATTATGATTTTTATAGAAAGGGGCTTTGAGATGGCATAGTACCAGAATTCTTGCTGGAGATCATTATCTTTCATTGATGTTTCAGAATCTATCTTTATCTACAACTGCTTGTAATATATCCATAGCACAACTTCAATCTTACTCCCACGATTAGAATTGGTTATCACAAGAAGTCTTTTGTATATATATGACTCTTGGTTTTAACTCTTATAGGTAGAATTTGTATATAGTCTTGTTATTATTAAACTTCGGTATAGATATACTTCAAGTACTTAAATTTTATCATGCTTCCTTGACTTTCATCTGGTTTTGTTATTTAATAAAAAAATCTGTAGTATTTAGATTGAACTTTGCTTCTTCTAAACTTCCCTTCTAGTGTTGAGCATGTACCATTTACTTGTAAAGGGTCACAAAATGACGTGTCATTTCTGTCATCCTGTACTTTTTATTCGCTCAAATTAAATTGCATGTGGTGTTTGACATGCATGCTGTTAATTTTGCACTTTGCCACATATCATATATTGTATGGTGCGTCTAAGAGATACCTGAAGGCTTTCGAGATTTTTGTCCGTACAAGTAATGTCACATGTTAGTTTCTGGACTATCACTTGTGGGATTGGGAATGAATCTTTTGCCATGTGAGGCTTAAGCCACGTGTTGTTTTTTAAAAAATTTACTAGTTGGAATAGGTTTTTAATCGTGCGATTGGAATTTTACCACATGTAACAATGCATCATTATGGTCATTTGCATACACATTAAATGCACATCATATCATTGTTCATTAAGATAGTGGTTGCGGTGTTTATGATTACTCATGTAAATTAATTCCGTGCCAACGTTTACTGTTATATCCTTCTTTGATTGTATATTTATCAAGACACCCTTTATAAAAAAAAAATATGTCAGTTGTTATTGATACTGGACCTCCTGGTGTGAGATCTCTCCAATCAGAGATTGGAGATTATTCAAACCCCCAAGTGGGTGCCCAAGGGAAATTGTGGGCCAAGGGGTGTGGTAGGAAGGTCCATTAACGATTAAGTCTAAGCAATCCAAATTCCAGAGTAGTCAAATGTCAATTCCTCAACACCTCAATGTCCTTGTGGGGCACACCAGTTGCCGTATGTCATCGTGGGGAGGTGCGAGCAATGGAAGTGAAATACAATGTGAGAGTAGACTTTGATCAATATATTAATTAGGACCAGAAAATGGGGGGTTCTCTCTCATTTGGGTCCCAGCTAAGCATCCAACTGTGGCCCACGAACTGTCCATTCTTTCACCTACCAAACCACCACATTTCTTATCCTTTCTTAGAGAGAGAGAGAGAGAGAGGTGAGCTTCCAGTGGTCTGGATATGCCTGGACTCACGGATAAATCTTACCCGTCCCTGATAGAGGAAAATTCAACTTATTAAACGAGTTTGCTTATAACCGGCCTAGTAGTTAGTAGAAATAGTGGCACTACTGATCCAACAACCACTGGTGTTTCTTTTCGACAGAGACATCCCTTATCCCCCTCCCCTATTCAGCCGCGTTTTACTTCAATTCTACATTCCCCCATGACATTTGGAATGGGGCGATAACTCTTCTTTAAAATGCTATTTCCACGCCCATCCCATCCTATTGGTCTATCTATTTCAGGGGGCATTTTTATCATCTTGAAAATCAATTTCAATAATCTTTTAATTCAATCTAGCACTTCTCACCTAATGGGGTACATTTTTTAATTTTACAATCTCGTAACAATTTGATTTCAAGGGGAACCAAATGGACATCATAAAGTTTATCCCTGAAAGATTTCGGCCAATTTAATTTTTAGTAAGTAAAATTACAATAAAAACATAACATATACTTCCAAAACGAAAATAAGCTAACTCCATGCCTCTGATATCACCAAAACTGCTTTCAATTCACTATTTCAATATCAACCGTTTTAATCTTTTACACAAACTACATGGAAAACTAGATGTAATTTTCACCCCCCCCCCCCTCTTTTCCGTCTATTATTCAATTACCAAATTTTTTCCATAAAAAAAAAATCTTCCGTTTTCTTTTCCTCACGTAACTCTAATCATCCCAATCATTTTCCCAACCTTCTCTATTAGAAGACCTGGAAGTTAGGCCATTAGCGGACACATTTCCTGCATGAGGGACTGCTGACTTCACTGCCTTTTCCTCGTCCCAATCATCGTCCCAACCCTGATCCCAACCGTCTGCCGTGTCTACGTTGACAGTTGCAACAGATTCTTGCATCCCCATTTCGAGCTCCTGATATGGGACTGCACCGTCACTCCGCCGACCCTTTCTCCCCCACTTGCAGCATGCCCATGTCCCTCCAACTATCAAAGTTGTTAGAAACAAAATGTAGGCACCATAGATGGGTGTCACACGGGAGGTGTAAGATTGGAGCCACGGGGAAATGTTGCCTTCAGATTTGGGCAGTCCCACGTGAAGCAAACAATCCCCATTTCCCGCATTTAGTCCTATTTCAGCACTTTCTCCGATAGCAATAGAGAAATTGATCTGAAACAAACAAGGCAATACAACTAAGTAAATGGCCAATTTTGTTCATTGTTCCTCATAGATGTTGAACAGTGAGGGGCAAGTAGAATTGTGGATCATCTGTTGGTCCCACATATGAGATCTCTTTGGTCCTGAAAAGAGAATTGCTAATGCATATTTCTTTTTCATTTCATTCCCTGCCCCTGTGCCTTAATTTTTCCATGGATATTGGATAAAAGATGGTAAAGAGAAATAGCAGACTATGGAGCCAAACCTTCTGGACTTGGTGTTTGGGTAATTCTAGCTCCTTCAGAGGAATGTTTACAGTAGCTGGGACTGTAACTTTCACTTTCAGAGTTCTCTCTCCTTCATTCTGCACCAGAAGGAATAATTCTTGGGATCCTGTGAGAAGGACAAAAGGAGCAAAAATGATGATCTTGCGGTGGAGATACTAAATGAGAAAAATGCATATTCAATGTTAACTAGAATGACACTAACTTTAATTTCCTGTTCTTTGATGGATAAACTGGACTCTTAACATGTGACCTTATGGTTGCAATGTCATACATAAACCATTTGAACCACAGGCTAGAATGACATCAACTTCCAACTGCTTATCTGGCTTGTAAAACACAGAGTTCCAAACAATCTTCTTGCTTTCCTTTTTGACAACCACAGATTACTAAACGAAAAAGGAGAGAAATAAGAGCCCCAAGCCCAAGGAGGGCTAAACAAACAAGAAAAAAAAATGAAAGATTAAAGACAAAAAAGATTTTGAACTAATAGGTTATCTGCAACGGGCTACTCGCCCACTGGGAATTGTGCAAGGTATAATTAGATAAAAAGCTCTTCTTGCAGTGTCAAATTGTAGAGATCAGCTCCATCAAAATAAAGCTCTGCGGAAGGAATCTCTGTAGTATTGGGAGATCAAATATGTAGTAGTTGGTAGTCCTAGTATATGGGACGTGATTGTAATTACATGTATGTAGAGGGGTTAGATAGTCTATTTTCACATTTGTTTTTCTCTTGTATGGTTTACCATTCATATATGGTATACCACATTTACAAAGTATACACAGAATCCCTAGTAGAGAGAGGAATACACTCTTATATTCTCCCCATTTCTTCTTCTTCTCCTTGTCTTTTTTCCATCAAGCACAAAACCCTAAATCTATATCACTCTATGCTTCTAATTTTGATTTACAACTTGGTATCAGACCAAGCCAGAACTAGGAGAGCATGAAAGTCAAACATGCCATCGTTGATGTCAGTAGACCATACTGCTAACATTCGCATCCATACGAATTGCTACAATGGGCAAAAGGGAAAAATTCCAGATCTTGGCCAAGCATGAAATAAGGTATTTTTTTGAAGTCCAGAAGCATGTAAAACAAAGATCTTCAGAAAAAATCGAAAAAACCAGTTTTTGCTGTTTCTTGATCTTATAGGGATTTCTTCACATATTTGCTTGGATGCTTCTAGTCACATCTATAATTCTGAGACTATTGAAACAAGTTGCAGCTCACTTGGAGCTGTTTTGAAGTGTTTGTGAAAGTTTTTCTTCAATATATTTACCACCCCACAGAGAAGTTCGAAATTCTGAGCTCCATTTGTTTAGAATAATGGGTCTAATGTTGGTATGTATCATGTTTAATTGCTGCAGTGCTGGTTTTTTGAGCCCTATTAGTTGATGCATACTGTTTGGAGTTCGTGGGGTAGCTCTATATGAGTTTCTTGTAGTGATGAGTTGTTTGAAGTAGCAAGTTTGTGTAGATACATGGTCCAATACAACACCATAGAGCAGATTTTGATGGACTTTTGTTGCTCTGTTTTGATTCTGCTTGCTGGCCTGAGTCATGATTTTACTTCAATTAAGGGCAGACCCAAATGGTGGAACAAAAAGAAAAAGGGGTGCATTCAAGTCTAAGAAATTCTTTTGATCTCTCTGTGCAAGGCCATCGTTGATCCTCCGTAGTGTATGGGTTGTATAACCCTGTGAATGATATTGAAGGCGGCTGTGTAGTCCTTTGTGGTGTGTAATCAGCCACATGTTTGGAAGTTTGAGCAAAGCTCATGGTTGCTTGTGTCAACTGAAGCTCCCAAAAGGTACAAAAGAGGCTGATGCTGGGTCTGGTGCCTCTATGTGATGAATTGGTGATGTGGGCTGATGCAGCATCACTTGCATGGTTGAACCGGTGAATTCATTGTGGAAGCCTAAGCCCAATAAAATTGGTCCTAGGAAGTTCTAGCCATGAGGGTACATTTTTTTTATGGGTTTAATCTACGTAATAAGGCCAATAGTGCCATGGTTATAGGTAAATGTTGTCATAGGGATATTTTTATAATAAGGTCCAAGGGCCAACGGTAGTTTAAGAATTTTGCTATTGGGATTATTTGTCTTTTAAGTAGTGTTATGTGGGGCCTAAAGGGTGCTGGTTGACAGCCTAAAGAAGGCTTCTAAATTATGTGTTTTAAGTTTAGGGAAGTTGATAATAGCTTAAAAGTTTCCAATTTTGGAAACTTCTAAACTTTGGTGTATTTTGGGTCTATAAAGGGGGACTATGTCAACATGTATGAGATAGAAAGTTTGGAAATAAAAATTGAGGTTGAAATTTGGGTCATGAACCCTGGTCTTTTTTCCCCTCGACTTCTTTCACTAACACTTGAGTTTTCTTCTCTTGCTCAACCATAGGAATAGTCCAAGCAGATACAAATAGAAAAGAGAATGGACAGCCAATCACCATACCCGATTGGACCGATTTGGAGGCTAAATCTACTCAAATTGCAGGCTTTTTTTAAGGTGTATTTTCTCTGTTTTTTTTATAAATTTATTAGTCATCCTAATCCATATTCAAATCTGAGAAATCATCTTAAGATTCTTAATTGATTTCTTGAATATTTGATTCAATATTGGACCTTCTTTATTCAACCAGAAATTTCTGGGCATACCATCAGCCCTAATCGCCACCTCTTAAACTATCTCCTTTTCTCATTCTTTAGGGTTTTGATCCTATATGGATTCCCTACAAAAACCCTAAGAATCCACTCCCATCCTTTTAATATTCCCTGATCTATTAATCCAATAACCAACATTGGTTTTAAAATCTCCATTAAAAGAGCTTGAAATTTCTGAAATTTGAAGATTTGACCTATCAATTCTTGTCTGAATTTGATGAAATTTGAACCCTAGGACCCTTAAACAGGACAAAACAGATCTGGAAATTTTCATAATTTTCTGACTCATGGTAGGGGTATTTTTGGTAATTTTATCCAATTCTGCTGGAAATTACAGAATGCACTATCCGAAATTTGTTTTATTTGGGTTCTGAAATTATTTTTTGCAGAATCCAATCTTCCCCTATAGTGTTCCGTACCATTTGTTCCTCTATGTTTGGGCTGTCTGAAGATGTTGTAATAAGACCAATAGTGCCATGGTTTTAAGTAATTTTGTCATAGGGATGTTTTTGTAATAAGGCCCAAGGACCCAGGGTAGTTTAAGAATTTTGCTATAGGGATTTATTTGTCTTTTAAGTAGTGTTATGTGGGGCCCAAAGGGTGCCGGTCAACAGCCCAAAGAAGGCTTCTAAATTATATGTGTTTTAAGTTTAGGGAAGTTGCTAATAGCTTAAAAGTTCCAATTTTGGAAACTTCTAAACTTTGGTCTATTTTGGGTAGGGATGCAAGTATTCGATTATTATCCGAATTCGGTTCATATTTGTCTCTGTTTGAAGTGAATACGAACATATACGTATCTGATTCGATTAAATATCCATTTGTTTAAAAAATATCCGATAATAAATGAACCAAATACGGATATATATACATCCGTTATATATATATATATATATATATATATATTATAATAATGTAAGTTATGTTACATTATAGTAGAGTATATAGATACTTTTAACATTAACCCCAACCCATTGCCTAACTTAATGGATACAACTATATTAACTGAACTTAATGAATTTTGCAATCAGATATATTCGCATTCGTATCTGATATTCGATTAACGGAAACAAATATGAACCTATGTGTATCTGATTCGATTAAATATTTGTTCGTTTAATCCGATTATAAATGAACTAAATACAGATATGCCAATATTCAATTCGTATTCGTTTTATTTGCATCCCTAATTTTGGGTCTATAAAGGGGGACTATGTCGACATGTATGAGATAGAAAGTTTGGAAATAAAATTTGAGTTTGAAATTTGGGTCATGAAGCCTGATCTTTTTTCCTCTCTCTCTCTCTCTCTCCCCCAAGACTTCTCCTCTTTCTTCTCTCTCTTCTTCCCAACCCAACGAAGCCTATTTATTTATTTTTTTCCTTCTTCCATCACCTATGTATACTTCCATCATCTTTAATCTTCCCTCCTTGATTCTGTCCATTCTCTTTTCTATTTGCATCTGCTTGGACTGTTCCTACAGTTGAGAAAGAGAAGAAGACTCAAAGTGTTAGTGAAGAATCTGGACAGCCAACCACCATACACGATTGGACTGATTGGGGGGCTAATTCTACTCAAATCGCAGGCTTCTTTTGAGGTATATCTTCTGTTTTTTTAGATTTATTAGTCATCCTAATTTATATTCAAATATGAGAAATCCTCTTAAAATTCTTTATTGATTTCTTGAATATTTGATTCTATGTAGGACCTTCTTTATTCAACCCGAAATTTCTGCCCTCTGGGCATACGAAGCCCAAATCGCCCCCTCTTAAACTACCTCTTTGTCTCATCTTTCTTTAGGGTTTTGATCCTATATGGATTCCCTACAAAACCCTAAGAATCCACTCCCATCCCTTTAATATTCCCTGATCTATTGAACCAAGAACCAACATAAAAGAGCTTGAAATTTCTGATTTGAAGATTTGACCAATCAATTCTTGTTTGAATTCGATGAAATTTGAACCCTAGGACCCTTAAACCAGCCATAACAGATCTGGAAATTTTCATAATTTTCTTATGATTGGAAGGGGTATTTGGGTAATTTTACCTAATTCTATCAGAAATTACAGAATTGCCCCTGGTTCTAAAATTGTTTACTTGGGTTCTGAAATTATTTTCTGCAAAGTCCAATCTTCCCCTATACTGTTCCACATCATGTGCATCGTGGGTGGTGTAGCTAAGGCTTGTGTTCATGTGGAGTGTGGTTAGTGGCTGTATTCCAGTTAGTTGTATCTGCAAAGTGGGGGTGCTCTTGTGGAGTGTGGTTGATTGTGGATCATTTGGGATTTCTTGTGTGAAGAACAAGGCTGTAATGTGATTATGGGTTTGCTTTATGGTGCTACTGGCTGTTTTTCTTTAAGTTGTGGTGATAGTGAATTGTAGAGTTCATGTATGAAGCAAGGATCAAGAATGTCAGACGCTAGTCCACCCAAATTTAATCCTGAGAAGATAGAATTCCTAAGGGATCTCCTCTCACAACTAAGGACTCAAACTACTGCTCTCACCTCACGAACTCTTACCTTCACTCATAGTTCCGTGCCCAGTGACACCAGGATCATTAATTCAGGTGCTTCTGATCACATGACTGGTACATTCTCCTTGTTTTCTTCATATCTCACATGACTGGTACTTTCTCCTTGCTTTCTTCACATCATGTATGTTTATGAGGAGACAAAATCCAAGTTGCAGATGGTTCTTTCTCTTCAGTAGCGGGTAAAAGTTCTGTTTCGGTTTCATCTAATATGGCCCTTTCTTCTGTTCATGTTCCAAATTTTCCATTGAATTTGTTATCTGTTAGTTGTCTTACTAAGGCCTTGAATTGCAGTGTTGTCTTTTTTTTCCATCTTACTATATCTTTCAAGACTTGGGAGACAAAGACAATGATTGGTAGAGGCTATGACGTTCAGGGACTCTACATCTTTGACAGTTCTTCACATATTGTTGCCGTAGTTCAGCATGCCTTGTCCCCAAGTCTTGATTCTCTTGCTACTCAGCTATATCAGTGGCATTGTAGATTTGGTTACATGTCCTTTCCTACTCCGAAAAGAGTTTTTCCCAACTCGTTCTCTTTATCTATTTTTTACCTTCATTGCGGGACCTGTGAGTATGCCAAACATTGCAGAGTCTCGTACCCTATCTTTTTTTTCTTTTCATTAATAGTCACCTGCCCTATCACTTTAGTCATAGTACTATTTCTCTCTTAGTAGTTCACTTAGATGTATAGGAACCAGCTCCAACTATTTCCTTGTTTGGCTTCAAGTATTCCATCACCTTCATTGATGATTATTCTTAAGCCACATGGGTTTATTTATTTTTTATTTTTGAAATATAAGATACTTTATTAGGAAGAAACAGCACCCTGCCTGGGTGCATGAGAGATGCTCCAGGCTGAGCACAGGAAATAGAGAGCTGCTCGAACAACTTCGAAAGCACTGATTGCACCATCTTGTGAAAAGAGACTGCTCCACCTACAGAAATGCACATATTGCATTCTTTCAACACTGTCCAGCAAATAGCAAAAGGCAACAGTAATGATGGTTGACACCCACTATGCCATAAAGATGAAGATTCTTCATTATGATAATGATGAAGAGTATGTATCAAAGCGCTTCTTATCCTATCTCTACCAGCATGCTATTATTCACCAAACCACTTGTCCTAGCACTCCCTAACAGAATGTTGCGAAAAAAAGAATTATCATCTTTTGAAAATTACTAGAGCCTTGCCCCTTGGTATGAATGTCCCCAAAGGTGTTTTGGTTTGAAGCTTTATTTACCGCTGCCCACCTTATGAATTGTATGCCATCTTGCGTGCTTGGGTTCAAATCCCTTTTTGAGACCCTTTTCAATTCATCTTCCTTGTTCTCCATTCCTCCCAAAGTCTTTTCCTGTTTTTTTGTGGATAACTAACTCCCAAATTCTTTGGATGTGTTTGTTTTGTTTATAGAACAAAGTTTGACAAGTCCAAACTTAATCCCAAAGCCCTTAAGTGCATTTTCTTAAGCTATGCTCCAAGCCAAAAATGCTACAAGTGCTACCACCCATCAAACTACAAACACCTTATCTCCATGGATGTGACTTTCTATGCGTCTGTCCCGTTTTTCTCCTCTTTAAAGATACCTCTTCAAGGGGAACATGTTAGTAAAGAGGAGTCTTCTCTTCCTTTGCTTGTCCGTTCCTTCATACGCCTTTAATGGTGGTTTGGGAGATAGTTGTGGAGTCGATAAAAGAAGGGGGAGACTATGGTAGTCAAAGACTTCTCAAAAGTATATTCAAAGAAGAAAAAAGCTACACAGGACAGTTCTCATGTGCCTCTCCAACAAAGCTCTTCTTCTCCATCTACAAACATAGGTAATGTTCTTTATTCTATTCATGATGATTCCCACCTTCCTATTGCTCTCAAAAAGGGAGTTCGCTCTTGTACCCAGCATCCTATTGCTAAACAAGTTTCGTATGATGCTCTATCTCCATCATTCTAAGCTTTTTCAGAGAGGCTATGGAAGAGATAAAGGCAATAAAAAAATTGTACTTGGGATGTAGTAGATTTGCCAAGAGGCAAGGAACAATGGGTCTTATAAATTAAACTTAAACCGGTGGCCAAAATGAACTCTATATCTCTTGCAGAAAATCAATAATGGCCACTCTTACAACTTGATGTGAAGAATGTCTTCCACCAAGGAGACTTAGAGACATAGTTTTAAAAATTAGCCGATTCCGAGTTGGATCGGAAACGAAAAAAGATATGATTATTTTCATTTAAAGGGGTTTTTTTTTTTTTTTGATTTTTTTGGTTAGAAAATGATAGATTTGCATCATTACAGGGTAGATCTAATAATTTCATGTAGAAAAAACAAGGTTTAATTCATTTTTTAACCAAAGAATCAATACCTTTTGTAAAACTCCTTATTTTTCGAAAATATAAAAAAATTATAATTAATATATGATATGGATCACCTTAGATCCGTGAATTTTGGATCAAAACCCAAAGATCAAAGGTCGAGTTCAAAAATTTTGAATTTTTTTTTTAATATTCCAAAAATTCAAAAAATTAATAGTTTGGATAAAATAATTAGGGCTTTTTATTGGTAATGTTCTTATATGCAATATAAATTTATTTTGAAACATTACCTACTAATATATCATTATTTAGTCATAAGTAATTATTTTTTTATTAAAAAAATATTTTTTTTTAATATTCCAAAAATTAAAAGATAATAATAATATTTTTGGTAAAATAATTAGGGATCTTTATTGGTTATGTTAGTATGTTATTTTATTGTTTTGAGTCACTTATTAGTAATTACATACATTAGAAGTTTAGATCAAAACTAATATTGGTGCATTTTGGTTATTTGTTAGCAAGTTAGCATGTTTATATTTGTATATGTAGGTTTTATTCATATGCGTTTTTTGGTACATTACATATGCAAGAAACATGCCAACAAGACCAATTTTTTTTGTCTTTCAATAGTCTTATAATCTTTTTTAGGATTTTTCAGATTTTTTTGGGATTTGTTTTCGAGTCTTTTTTTTTCGATCGGATAGGAATCGGCCACGGCCAATTCCACTATTTTGAACCATACTTAGAGATGGAGGCTTATATAAGGCAGCCCCCGAGTTTTCAATAATTATCAGGGAAAAAAAAGTGTATTAATTGAAGAAGGCATTGTATGGATTGAAGCAGTCACCAAAAGTAAGGTTTGAGAGGTTTCAAGGTGCTATAGTAAGAAATAAACTAAAGAAAAATCAAGCAACCATACCTTGTTTGTAAAGCATTAGAGACTAAAGGTGATAACTCTCATTATGTATGTTGATGACATTTTGGTTACAGACAATGACCCTTGTGAAAGAAAAGGTCTAAGAAACTACTTAGGGAAAGAATTTGATATTAAAGTTTTGGGTTAGTTGAGGTATTTCCTTGGGATAGAAGTGGTTCGATCCAAGAAAAGCATCTTTCAATCACAAATAAAATATGTCCTAGATCTCTTACAAAACGTGGGTACGATGGGCTGCAATTCGTGTGACACACCAATTGATCCCCACCACAAGCTAAGGGAAGATGAATGTACAAAGTTAATTGATACATGAAGATATCATAGATTAGTGGGGAAGTGATCTATTTGTCCCTCATTAGGCACCTGACTTTACATATTTTATAGGAGTGAGTGATGAGTTAGTTTATGTATGCTCCCATTACTGTGCATCTAGAGGCTGTTTACCGGATTATCCGTTATCTAAAGAGGAATCAAGGAAGAGAGAGGACCTTCATGCCATACACAGATGCAGATTGGATTGGATCTGTGTCTGACAAAAGATCTTCATAAGGTTATTGTACGTTTGTTGGCAGAAACCTAATTACATGGAGAAGCAAGAAATAACCCATAGTGGCAAGATTGAGTAATGAAGCAGAGTTCAGGTCATGGTGATGCGGCAACCCTTTCTTGGATGGAAAAGGCATACCCTCTTTGGAGGCCTAAGCCCAACCCAAAGGAAAGGGCCCTAGAAGTTCAAGAAATGATTACCTATGGAAATTTAAGAAAGTTTTCATTTTCGTTGTAATAAAGCCTAAAGGCCTTGAGTAATCTAAGGTCATTTCTGGTTTTTTTATTTAGGTCTTTTTGCTATAAGATACAAAGCCAAGGGTATATTGTGCTAATTTAAAAGTTTTAGGGAAGTCAAAAGTGGGTTAAAAGATGGCTAGTTGATATGTCTAGATAGGGTAAGTTATGAGTCATCTTTTAATTAGGCAAAGTCATAAAAGAAAGCCAAGAGCCTTAGTGGGATTAGGTAAGTCCTGTAAGTCCATGTGGGCTTAGGAAAGCAAGTCAAAGTAGGTCTAGGATTTGAGTCAAAGTCTATAAATAGAATCTTTAGGGTTGTAATCAATTAGTTTTTGAATATTGGAAATAAAGAATTGACTTAAGTATACCATGAGTGGGGTTTTTTTTCTCTCTCTACTTTCTCTTATATTGATATCCCCCCTTCTCTTTCTAGCTGACACCCTATTCTTTTCTTTTCTCTCTTTCTTTCTTTCATTCTTTCTTCATCTTTCTATCATATCATAATTGTTGAGATCCTCTTTTCTAATCGTCTGAACCAAAGAATGGAAAGTAGCTGCAAGATTGTTGTTGCTGATTCGGGATTTTAAGACAAGTTCTTAGAGCGGATTTTCGAGCAAATCGCAGACTGCCTTTGAGCCACTGTCTGGTTAGGTTAATCCTACAATCTTTCCCTTCTTTCAGTTCTTGAAACTCCATTTAAAGTTTCCCTTTGAATATTTGTTCTTAGACATATCTCTTGAACTCTTTCTATTGTTGTTTTGTTTTTCTTGGATTTTCTAGGTTTCTTGAACCATAGAAATCGCCTCCTTCTAACCCTCTTTTTCCTTGAATTTTATTTTAGAGTTGTATTCTCTTATTAGTCTACTGATGTAGGATATCCAAAAGAAGGGATTCCTACAATATGAGATTATGGTGGGATAATGCAAAACACTTTAAAGAATGCAAATAATGATTCTTGAATTAAGGAAATAATAGAAATTCAATTAAAACAATTTCAAGAACTCAAGATTCAATTAAAAGATTTATAAGAATTAAATCGTTGAATCAAAAAAATGTGAAAGAACAAAGAGAAATAGATTAAGACAATCAAGAAAGGGTTTCTTAATAGTTTCTAGGTGGGAGAAGATAAAAAGAAAGTGTATGAATATTGTTTTCAGATTTGAAAATCAAGAATCCAATCAAGAACTTAATCAAGATTGTTTCAT
>JAOXJP010099553.1:0-14435 GCA_025762735.1 Platanus orientalis | reverse complement strand
GCTCTTGGCTCTAGTGCTACTTGAGCTCAGTCAAGTGTGAGTTCCCTCTCAAGGAGAGCTCACCACAAGTTCTCAATAAAAATAGATTATACTTGGAAAGGAGACAATGAGAGAGTGATTCTTGAAGGAAGTATTTGCTATTCAAGGTCAATAATAGTGAGAGAATGGAGGTTTTCTCAATGAAGGAAGCTCTCAATTTAATAAACTTTCTAACAATCTCTTACTTACTTGATGTTGTTTTCCTAAAGAGGAAACTTCCCATTTACAAGGACGTGGAGCCCCCATAACCATTGGATTTGAATCTATAAAATGGGCAAGTCTTTTTAGCCATCGATTTTTTCAAAACGGGGTTCAAATTTTGAAAAATTCGCATGAGGGAATAAAAATTTTCATTTGACAAAATATCCCTCATGATCGATTGCGAGATCCCTAATCGATCACGGCTCATGATCAATCACAAATTGGTCTCACAAGCCTAGGCATCTCGTGATCCATCACGAGATCTATGATTGATCACAAAATTTCACGATCCTTCTCGTAATCGATCATGGGAGTTGGGGCTTGGCTCTCGGGTGTCTCAGTCGGGACCCAATTTTGGGTCATGATTGATCACGAGATCCATGATCAATCACAAGATCCTTAATCGATCACAACCTAAGATTTCTGAGGTCTTGCTTTGGCACTCTTGGCACTTGGTCTTTGGTCATTTTCTCTTGGATTTTGATAGAGATTTACCACCATGTCTGTGTTCATTTTAAGGTCTTAAAATGTTATGCAATACATGTTCATTACCTTGATTGATGTAGAAAAATCCGAGGTAATTTTTGGTATCTTCTTTAAGTCTTTGGCCCACCTTGTCTTCATGTCTTGAACTTGTAAAAGCATAGGACACTTACAAGACATAAACCACTACTTAGTTTGTCCATGGGATTAACATATATTAACAATCTCCCCCTTGTCAATTCCATGGCAAAACCCAAATACACTAATTAAGACATTATTACATTAATTTCTCAAGATCCAATTTACAAGGGCTCAAAATAACATAAGACTCAATCTTGCTAGTCTTCATGCCTTGTGCTTTGAGTCGTAAGTCCTGCAATCACAACCACAACAACAAACACATTCCTCATGCCAATAGAACAAGATATAAGCATAGTAAATAGAAATTGCATGAGGTACAAGAGATGTCTTAAGTTTAAAGATGTTATAAAATTAGTTTTTGGTTAGTGGTTGCTCCCCCTATGTGAGGTTTACTCCCCCTCACTTTCACATCACTCAACCACTCAATCATATGGATTTGAAACTTTTTCTCCCCCTTTTTGGCAAGAATTGACAAGAGATAGGGCATAACAGTGATAAGCTATAAAAGTAATGAGAGAAATTGGGCAAGAACAGTAATATTCATTAATTATCAAGAGATTACAAATTCAAAGTTCAATCCCTTGAGGCTACAGGAATGACTAGGGAACTCCCCTAGATGTTGTGCAAAAACAAAAAGAACACAAACCTAGCCTCAAACAACACAAAGCCCTATTAAGCATAACTAGCATATCAACGAAGGTAAGTGTAATGCCACTATGAGCATCTGCACAAAAAACATTCCATCATAGGCAAGGACTAACAACTTTCCAAAAAAACTTCTTCACAAGAGAAAAAAATATGATGTGCCCCTTAGGCAAGAATGGGTAACCATCCAAGATCAATCTCGCCAATACTTGGGGTCATTGGAATCTTCATCATCATGCCGCACATGCTCCACATCTTCCTCATCATCATCGTCCTCATCATCATCTTCATCATCTTCTTCTTCCTCCTCTTAAATCTCTACCCCCTCAATACCAACAACATCATCATCATCCTCATCATCTAAGTGAGGGTCCTCTTAGAACTGATAGACTGGAACATCAAAGTGATCCTCAGACTCAGGATCCTCATCACTCTCAGAATAGCTGACTGACTCTAGCTATAATGGAAACTTGGGATGATAGGCATTGTAGCCTTCCACTAGTAACTTTTAGTTCGATGCAGGGGTCTTCTAGTTTTTCAGCACCTTGGAAACCTTGTGTACTAATGTATATAGAAGTCCTATCCTTGAGGACTTAACGGTGGCAGACCGAACTCGTGAGGGGCCTAGCTAAAGGGTGGTGCCAGATGATGATCCTCCCTCATCCTTCTTGATGAGACCCATACACTTGAGGGTCCCATGTCTAACTACAAGCCCTGTCTTCCTGCCTTTTGTAGCTATTTTGAAGGGAACCTCCACCACTATCATAAGGTGGGTGATGAGTGTGGGATAGGTAAGACTGCCATTAGAGTTCTTTGCCTTATGAGCTTTGATCATCATGTAGTAGATGGTCGAGGTGATATCAATCCTTTGTCAATTAAGGATGACATCGATGAGGTAGGTGGTATCGTCGGTATTATCACTCCAATGTGTAGTGGGAAGGATGTTGTAGGTGAAGACCCGGTGACTTTAACTGCCAGCCTACAGTCCCAATGCTTGAGGTTTTCAGCCCAGAGAATGAACCAACCATATAGCCATTGAACTTGATCCCCTTTCTGCTACAAAGAGAGCTTGTGAATTGGAAAGGCAATGGATTCGTTGGTGATGCGAGGAACATCAAAAATGTTAGCCAAAACATCAGGGATAACCGAGATGGGCACTCCATTTACAGTGGTCTTGAAGGAGCATTGGTTGTTGTTGATGTCAAAGAAGTTGGGGTAGAAGATTCGAACCATCTCTTCTTGAATAGGTCCCTTCTCAAAGAAGATCAGAAGCCATCAACGGGCTTTGATGTTATCCAATATGTGAGCCATGCAAAGTGTATTGACTTTAACATATCTTTTGTAGATGAGAGACATCTTAGAAAAGATCTTCTCATATATCTCCAAACTTGTAGCATCGTGGTATAGAGAGTAGGACACACCCTCTTTATTCTTCATGCATTTTCGGGGAGGAGAAGACACCATGGGATGTTTGGATGACTTGCTAGTTATCTTCTTCATCCTAGGAGCCATGAAGACAACAAAATCAAGGATTTGAGAAGGATTGGAAAAGGGAAGATTAATGGGATGAAAGGTGAGTCCTCTGGGAGGACAAAAGTTACTATCGTGTGGGAGAAAATGAAAAAAAAATAGTTGGGTGAAGGTTTTAAATCGCATGCAAACATTGTACCTATTTGTCCCTCCTGATTGATTAAGAGATCTGTGATCAATCAAGGCATGATTGATCACAAGATCTGGGTTAGATCATATTGGCCATATTTTTCAAGTGTGACTCTATACACCATGGTTGCTCATGAACCCTAGCTTCCTCTAAACCTTTGACACCTCACACATTGAGTCCAAGTTTTATTGATCAGATTCCAAAGACAACTTACATGCTTTATGCTTGGAATGACCTAAGAGGGTTCCCTAAATAGTGCATAGGCTAATGGCACTTTAAAGATACTCAAACTGCTTGGAATCAAAAGATTTGGTTAAAATATCAACAAGTTAATCTTCAGTCTTGATATAGTCTAAGGACACAACTTTCTCTTCCACCAATTAGTGGATGAAGTGATGTCTAATATCAATGTGATTTGTCCTTGAGTGTTGGATGGGATTCTTAGAGATGTCAATGGCACTCTTGTTGTCAACAAATAGACTCATAGTGCCTTACTCCAACTCCTAATCTTTTAGCATTTGCTTCATTCACAAGAGTTGGGTGCATCTACTACCAGCTACAATCTACTCAGCCTCGACAATTGACAATAAGATGGAGTTCTATTTCTTGTTATACCAAGAAAAAAGATTGTTGTCTATGTAAAAGTAACCTCCACTCGTGCTCTTGAGATCCTGCACATCGCCAACCTAATCAGCATCTAAGTATCCCTCAATCTCAGATGTGATGTTAAATGGGTACCATAACCTAAATTTCATAGTCCCATGGACATAACAGATAATCCTCTTAGATGCCTTAAGATGTGACTCTTTGGGAGTAGCTTGATATCTAGCGCATGCACCTACACTAAAGGAAATATTTGGTCTACTCACAATCAAGTAGAGAAAACTCCCAATAATAATTCTATAGTAGGTGGAGCCAACCTCGGCTCCATCAAGGTCTTTAGGGATCTTGCCACTTGTGCTAATGGGAGTGCTAGCTGGTTTGGATTCTTGCAATCCAACCTTGGTAATAAGGTCTTTTGCAAACTTGGTTTGGCTTAGAAAGATGCTTTCATTGGTTTGCTTTATTTGAAGACCTAAGAAGAACTTTAGTTCTCCTTTCATGCTCATCTCAAATTTTAACTTCATTGCTTGGGTAAAATCATGAGACATATCCTCATTGGTGGACCCAAAATGATGTCATCTACATATATTTGAGCAATGAGTATATAGTCATTTTTCTTTTTAATGAAATGTGTTTTGTCAACACTTCAACAATCAAAATGGTGATCAAGAAGGAATCCGATGAGTCTCTCATACCAAGCTCGTGGAACTTGTTTGAGCCCATAAAGAGCCTTCTTGAGCCTATATATGTAGATGGACAAGTGAGGGTCAACAAATCCCTACAGTTGTTCTATGTACACTTCTTAAAGAATCCCATTTAGGAATGCACTTTCTACATCCATTTGATACAATTTGAATTTTAGGTTGCATGCAATGGAAAAAAGAATCCCAATGGACTCGAAACATGCAATGGGAGAAATGTCTCCTCAAAGTCAATGCCCTCTATTTGGTTTTACCCCTTTACAATAATTCTAGCCTTATTCCTTGTCACCATACCATGTTCATCATATTATTTTTTGAAGATCCATTTGGTACCAATGAAATTCTTGTCAGTTGGCCTTTCCGTAAAGAACCATACATCATTCCTTTAGAATTGATTTAATTCCTCTTGCATGGCCATGATCTCATCCAGATCATTTAAATCATTTTTGATGTGTTTTGGCTCTATTTTAGATGTGAAATAGAAATAACTAATGGTGTTTTTAATTTGTCTTCTAGTATTTACTACGGTGTTGGGATCACCAATAATGTCATCTCTTGATAAGACCTTGGTGAGCCTCTTGTACTTAAGTTGAGGTTGAATTTTTTCAACATCATCCTTAGAACTAGTTTAAGAAGAGTGTTCCTCTTGATCCTTTTAGGATCCCTCAATTTTCAAATGGGATGAGCTCTCATTCTCATGATCGGACAACATAATAGGTAAATTTCATTACACTTGAGTTGTCTCATGATCATCTACTACTACATTAATTAACTCTTCCATAGTGTGTGTCCTTAGATTGTAAACACAGTAAGCTCTACTAGTAGTGGACTATCCTAAGAACATGGCTTCATCACTCTTTTCATCAAATTTGCCAAGATGTTCTCTATCCCAAAGGACATAACAGGTGCTGCCAAATACTTTAAAGTATTTAACAGTTGATTTTTTCTCATTCCACCATTCATAGGTGGTTTTGGATGTTCCTGGTCTAAGATAGATGTGATTTAAGACATAGCATGTGGTGCTAATTGCCTTAGGCCAAAACCTTTTGGCTATGTTTTTGCTTGTGAGCATTGACGTAGCCATGTTGCAAAGAGTCATATTCTTCCTTTCAGCCACTCCATTTTTTTGAAGAGTTTTAGGGGCTGAAAACTCATGTTTCACTCCCAACTCTTCACACCAATTTGAGAATTTATGGTTCTCAAATTCCCTTTCATGGTCGCTATGAATACATTTGATGGTTAACTCATTTTTAACTTGAATTCTCTTACAAATGTTCAAGAATTTGTTGAAAGCCTTAGATTTCTCTCTTTGAAATGTTACCCATGTAAACCTAAAGAAATCGTCAACCACTACCATGAAATATTTTCTTCCATCTATGCTCTTCGTTGGAGTAGGACTAGTTAGATTTATATGGAGAAGTTTTAGGGGTCTAGAGGTCCTTATTATAGTAGTCTTTTTATGAGACACTCTAGTTTGCTTTCCCATTTGACAACCTTTACACAATGGATTTTCAATTTTACTTAGCATGGGAAAGTCCTTGACTATCCCCTTCTTACTAAGTTTGGCAAGGTCCCTAAGTTGAGATGTCCTAACCATTGATGTCAAAGGTTGGTCTCATCTTGTTGGGGTATGAGACATGTTTCCATTACTTGAGGGTGAGGATCTATGACATAACAGTTGTCTCTAGTCCTTACACCTTCGGCAAGTATTTTTCCATTATGAGGTTCCTTGATAACACACCTATCTTTGCCAAATTGTACAAAGAATCCCTTGTCACAAATTTGACCAATACTCCCTATGGACATCGAGGTGTTGGGGGGTTCGGATTCCCCCCCCCCCACCCATGGTTCTATGTCACATTTCAGCCCAATTGCAAGCGCGTGATGTAGAGTTGTTAACCTCGGGGGGTTAGGTTTTTATGGGAGTCACCACCAAATCAGGATTAACTGATGGAGTTAGACATCGGTTCTCCCCTTTGGGTGAAGGGGAAAAATCTAGACCCGAAAGTCTAGGGGTTTAACTCTTAAGACTAGTATGCATTCTTAAGATAAAGGGTAAGTTGTTTAGTTGCATTTGGGAAAGGTGTTAGGCACTCCCAAATACCTACTTGTTTAGGGTGGCTTCTCTCATTCGTGCATGTTCTAAACTAAATTGAAGTACATGCTTGTGAAACAAGGGGAGATGTAGGTTTCTACAATTTTCTCAGGCTTAACGTTTGAATTTGCTTCCAACACCTAAATTTTAATTTAGGAAAATTTAGGCATTAGTTGTTATATGACAGTAACTTGCCTCGGGTATTAGGTCCTTTGTGTGGGTCTTAGGGGTGAGGAAACCCCTAGACAAGGGTGGGCACCTCCTATGGCCCATGGCCTAAGCCCTAGGTCTACTATAATAGCCATATATTTTGTAAAAATGTGATTTTTATTCACAAGCCTGACGCCTAAAATCCACCCCAACGCTTAAATTTCTTCTCAATGCCTGAAATAAAATTCAAGCATTGGGGAGAGACATCATGGCCCACAGAGGTGCTGAGCACAGGGGTGGACTCCAAAGAATCATTTGGGCATGTGTATAGGCTAGGGAAGAATCAAGGTTCACTGAGGTGGGTCCCAGATCCCAACGCCTGATTATTCTCCTAACGCCTGTTTATTCAACGCCTAAATTTTATTCAGATAAAATTCAAGCATTAGTTGCTAGGAAGAAATTCAATAGTTATGTTTCTTAGATTTTGGGGCCCTTAGGGGTATTGAAAAATTACAAAATTTCTACCAGATGCATAAACATATCAGGGGAATAACATATCCAAAAAATGGCTTAAAAACATGTCTATAAAATTTTACAAAAAATCAACAATATATTTATAAATCCCAAATTGTTACCATAGGTTGGTCTCCCTCTTAAAAACCTACCATTAAAATTTGAACTCATTCTGAGCTGTACAAAAATCACAAAAAAATGGGAAGCAAGCAAAGGTCAAAAATGAAGACCAATGGGGACAAAACTGTCTCCACTGTATAACCTAAATTGAAGTAGTCTTATGGCATAAAATTAAGCAGAACAATAGCATGTAAATTGTGCTAATTAAGATGAGGGAACTACCCTAAGCATGAGGTGAGGCTTACCTTGCTTGGACAAGGGTTAGGGTTAGGGCTTGAGTTTCTTTTCTTCTTCTTTTTTTCTTCCTTTCTCTTCTCTTTTTTTCCCCTTAGATCCAACCCTATTGTACACCAGTTTGGGGCTATTTATAGCCCTAATTTGACTGTCCCAATGTTTGGGATTGGTCCATGGGGTTAAGGGATCAAGGGTTAGGATTGATTTGATTTAGTTCACAAGGATAGACGACATAGACCAATGGTAAACAAGCTTAGGATCATGTTAGCAACATGAATTGTTATGATTGGTTGATGGGAATTAAAGGGGAGGTTGATTTGTGCTTTATTTCAGTAAGGGTGAGGATCAATTTGGTTTAGTTCACAAAGATTGGTGACATGGACCAATGGTAGACAAGCTAGGGGTCATGTTAACAACCTAAGTTGTCTTGATTGGTTAATACAAATCAAAGGAACGGATTGGTGACATGGACCAATGGTAGACAATTTTAAGGCAATGTCAATAGCTTAAGCTATTTTGATTGGTTGATAGGAATCAAAAGGGGGGATTGGTTTGGTTTAGTTTAAGCAAGGGGGTAGATTGATTTGGTTTAGTTCACAAAGATAGGTGACATGGACCAATAGTAGACAAGCTTAGGGTCATGTTACTAGCTTAAGCTATTTTGATTAGTTAATGAAAATCAAGGGAGGGGATTGGTTATGCTAAATGGTGGGATGAATCTAAAACTCCATGGATACTTAAAATCCATGTAGTTGATCCAAGGGGGAGTACATGGGGTGCACATGGGGATCCTAATATAAGGGTTTGGGGCTTAAAGCATTTAAGTGTGAATGCATTAATAAGCTAAAATCATGAGATGAGCTCATTAATGCATTAATTTCATAAAAAATTCAAATCCTTTCTTGGATATGTTGCTTTTTGAGCTCCCGTGCTTAGAAATTGGCAAACTCAATGTTCATTTACGAAGTCTCGGATGTTCCAATCATAGTGGATCAATTAGAACCAAATTATGACAAGGGTAGGGGTGAAATCAGGGGTTTATTGGCCGCAGATGCTCTCTGATAAATACTGGAGGGGAAAATGGTTAAATTAATTTATGAAACTTCAGATAAAAGATGGCCCTCAGCTTTTATGAGCTATGGTTCTAACCACTCTGAATTTTGAGACCCGAGCAGGAAATTGGGCTCAAAACCCCTTTTAAGGCAGCTAGAGATACCCTAACTGAAATGCTCAGTGTAAGAGTTGTAGTTTTCCATGGCAAGTGCGGTTTTGGGTTTATCAAATTTTTGAGAGTCTAGAATCTACAAGAATTGACAGCTCATCCAATGGATTCCCAGGCAGTTATCGAGGATTTTTTGAAGTAGGATAGCTTGATGACATACTGTCTCTGTAGCTCATTAGAGAATGGATGTATTGGGCTATAGGGATCTTCTGCTATCTTAACTCATGAAACAGTCTTTTGAGAACATGGAAACTACTGAGAAAATGGGCTTGACCTAGCTGAATTCTGAGTTCGAGGGAATCTTCTGGGGCTTTCTAAGTGCTAAATATAGACATGTTGAGTATCATCCTGGCCTGGACAAAATGTAGTGGGTAGGCTTACATAAGTTTCTGAGATAGTTGAGGGAGATGGGCTTTCAAAGGCCTCGAAGTTACTAAAGGGTGACCACTAATAGATTGAATTTCAAAGTTCTGATGCATTCCTGGGGTTTAGTTGAGGAAGCATTTTGCCCAAATATATAGCTCATTTTAAAGTAATTGAGAAAAACTGAATGGATTGATTTTTCAAATGCTATTTTCCATTAGGGGCTTTTGCAAAGTCCTCAAAAATCTAGAGAGATGGGAATTAACTTATCAAGATTTGGAGGTCTGGAGAACACTCTGGACCCATATGGGTGAAATGGAGCAAAAACTGACTTCTCATCCCCTAGGGAAGATTTAAGGTTTCATAGGGGTTCAACACCTCAGATGCTTTTGTTTAGTGAAATAACCAATTTAAGATAGCCCTGAGACTGAAAGATGACCATTGACATTTTCAAATTCTGACGCCAGATGAATCTTTGAGAGCTTTTTGAGCATTGTTTTCTAACCAAGAGTTTTCAAAGGTTGAAAAATTAGCTATTGCCAGTTTTTGAAAAGATTTTTTCTAAAATAAGTTCCTTGAAGGTGGTGGAGATTGGAGTGTGCAAGACCTAACTTTACACAAATCAGGTGATGGGAGAAGATTTTGGGGTCATTTGAGGGTCCAGGGGTAAATCCTGAAGGCAAAAGGGTAAAATGGTAATTTTTTTATTCATGCTGCTAAAAGGGGTAAAAATGAAAACTCTCTGCTTGTGATGCTTCTCCATGGTAAGACTTATGGAGGCTGAAGAATTTGTAGACTATGTGAAGATATCAAATTTTGGCTATTGAAGGCCAAAGGGTAAAATGGTAATTTTTCCACCTATGATGCTTCGCTGGAAGAACGCTTATGAAGGCTGGAGAAATTGAAGGCAATGTATTTTTTGTGGTCTTGACTGTGGACCCACATAGTCTTACTAATGCTTATTAGGGAATCAGGGTTTGACTAGAAATGGTGTACTTGGGCTGATTCACTGCACGTGGATGATGTTTTTTGTGACCGAAATATCTAGGGAAGACTTATCAAGGGATGCCTAACCTCCTAGGGTCCAATTTGCTTTTCCCAAGCCTAGGTTCTTAAAGTCTTGATGCCTAAATGTTGTTTTGCTGCTATTCATTCCATTAGATGACCCAAGTCAAAATTTGGGTGTTGACATATGTGAACTTGTTATGGATTCATTTCCTTCTTAAGAAATACAACTTCAATTACATAATAGAATTTATCCCTTAAGTAATTCTTGATTTGAAGGTGCATTTACTTAGTATTCATCTAATCTAGTAGGAAAATATATAATGATCTTGAAACACTGTCCCTTGCAATGAAGTTTTTATGAATTGAAAATAGTATAAAATATTTTTCTTAGGTTGTGCATAAATATCTAGATATTTATTAATTAGAAGCTCTAGAGTTAAATTAATTTTTTGGGGGGTGGAAATGTAAAAAGCAAAAGTTTATGGAGGAAATTGAAATTACGCTTTTTTTTTCTTTCTAGGTGGGTTTGTTTTTCGTAATGTATGACAATGAGAATGGTCAACTAGCAAGACTTAGTTTTTTCTAGGTTTCAAGCACAAATATTTGCTTCTTTTTAACTTCAGTGTCCCCATCCCACTTGCATAACTACATACAGATTTTCTTACATTATACCCATTCGGAAGCTATATATATATATATATATAATAAGACAAATTGGACTAATGGGTCATTAGGTTGTTGGGTCTTTTCTTTTCCTGGCAAACGAGCTAGAACTATGCAATTTAGGCTCATCATGAGCCTAAGCCGAGCTTAAGTTTGGACTTCATGTGACAAGCCTGAGCCGAGCTAGGCAAAACTTGGCTCATTAACACCCCTACTTGTAATTGGCTTTCCACTGACCCACAAAAGTACCTTTTATCTACAAGACCTAGATAAGGGTGATACTAAGAGCATTCACATCCGGTTAGGCATATTTTATCTATTTTGCCTCTTAAAAATGACACTTTTTCTACTTTACATAACTTTTTTACCTAAAGCCATACAACTGGCTCTCTATTTTACATAACTTTTGAAAGCAAATTATTTAAATAATATATTTTACATAACTTTTGACAATAAACTATTTAAATAATATTTGTTAACTGGCAGTGTTGTAGATTGTCAAACAAAAGATAAAAATTATATATTTTAAAATTATACCTAATGCTACAGTCACTAGCCATTTATGGCTAGTGATTGTAGCAACATGCAGAATTTCAACCCAAATGCCTAATCGGATGTAAGTCCTTTTTTAGTGAATTTTATGCTTTTCACTCGCTACTTTAGCTGAAAAGCTATTTTAGCTAACCAGATGCAAATGCTCTAAGGGGATATGCCATCGAATTTTTTATAAAATTTGAAAAAGTGTTGTCACTTGTTTTTGGGCACCCAGCCATTAAGGGAAATAAACTTGTATAGAATGTATCATGGTCTCTGTGGTGAATGCATCTCATTGAGAGATAAGATTTGGTCTAAGCTTAATTATATCTAAGGGTTAGCTTGGCACACGGTCCCTTGCACCTAAAGTGGGAGGCCTCAACTATCTTCAAGAAAAGTAATAACGGCACCTCCATGCCTTGGATCAGTCCAATAAATTTACACTTGGCTTGATTCCCTTTTAAAGAGATATGTAGGCAACCTGAGGATGTGACACCTAATGGCATAGCCCTAACCTAAAGGCCCTAAAATCCACCATATTATGTGAATGAGTATAATGAATTTAGTAGCTCTTGCAAGTGATTTATGATATCCAAGATGAAGGCAGGATCCAAGAATTTGAGGATAGGTACACTCTCGTGTTAAAAATGGTAGAAAATTGAAGTTTTATCAAGGAAGTAAATGTTATGTGATGACAAAGTGTTTGTAGTGTCTTCTGGTGTATTATAAGTTGACACATCATGTGTTTGGGGTTCAAAAAAGTGTTTAGCTATAAATAATAAAAAACACTAAATTCAAAAAAATCATGTGTCAATCAATGGCACGCCTACATAGGTGTGCGTTAACACAAACAATCATTCTCCTTCTGTCAAATAGGGACTGTGGCTCACAAATGAAATGAAACATTCACGATTGAGTCAAAATTCGTGAATGAAAATGCTTTCGTGATTAAAGCATTCACAAATAAGGGAGTCTCGCAACTAGACCACTGTCATGACTGGAAGGCGTGACTTGCTATAAGATGTAGACAAGTGTTAGAGCCATGTGAAGGCCCTTCGGTTCTTTGAGGTGAAAAATCCAACATTGACTTATCTCATCAGTTGAAAATGCAAAACACATGAAACTATAATGAAAAGCTCTTATGAGATAATAAGGTCAAACAACTTTTACAATTGTGAAAATTCAATTAGATTTACTTGTGTCTGTCATCATGATGCAATGACATTGTGAGTTTAGACACGTAAGATAAGATATGGCGATAGCGCTAGTTAATCAGGGATCAACATTAAAAGATGTGACATATGTTAATAACTACTAGTTGGAGTAGACATATACACATGTCAGGGTGACATATGTTAATAACTACTAGTTGGAGTAGACATATACACATGTCAGGGATATGTTCAGTTCCCGCAAGCTAGTGGGGGTGTGATAACAAACATGTCATTGTTGGTACCTTCATATCTAGGCTGCTAGGTTAGGCTCTATTGAGCTATGATGTTTCCTATGAGGTTTTACTCCTCTAGGAGGTCTTGTATACTTTGATTTTAGAAGTGTGCTCATCTTGGATGCTCCTTGAGCAATGATTGAATTAATCGGGATTTAATTTTGATGAGATGGACACACAGTTGTGTATTCATTGATTAGGGATTCAGTGTGTCTTGTATGTACAAGTCTAATGAACTGACTTGGAAAATAATTTAAAGTATATGGCTAAGATGAGATTATTTGCTAATCTCAAGAGAACAAGGCAAGAATTTGATGCTCTGATAGCTCTGGAATTATATCCTAAGATCTGAGAGAGCATGAGTGTTCTGAACTAGGTAATTTTATTTTGGACAAACATAACTGAATTTTGACACTTGTTATTCCTTGGAAGTTGTAACTGAATGGTAATCAACGTTAAGACATGGTGGTCTATGTGAAGAGTTTAGAATGACCTGTTTTGAACAGAAGGATATCTTGTGAGTGTTCTTTTGTTTTGGAGGATCCATATAGGATATGGAAAGGGAGGAAATCCTTATGTGGATTAATATCGTGATAAGAAATCCTCCAAGGTTGGACTGAGAGGAACTAATTGGATATATGGTAGATATGAGGCCATAAATCTTATATAAATCAGTATTTTGGGAACATTTTCCCCTAAGGACCTAAAGAGTCCATATGCTAGATCCAGTGGGATCAAGCCTTGTTTGAGAAGATCTCGAAAATAGTGGGGCTAAGGAGGCCTGTATCAAGGAACACTAGTGTCTCAAATGTGAGAATTGTATATCGGTCCTTGACCAATAGGCCCATCTGTGTTATAGACACTGCACCACATGCAACTCTCACAAACATGGTTTCAAATGGATTCCAAATTTTCACCAATAAAAGTACCATAATGCACTATTTCATGATTTGGTGTCCTTCCTGATCCACTCCAGGATTCCCGTAACACTACTTTCACATCATTTACAAGCATAACACTCTTCTAACTGTTGCATATGATGGCTTTCTCATGATTATCATACATGATTGTTTCTCATTTCATCTGATTGAATAATCAGGATTCCTAACACAGTCAGATTGACCATCCTAATGAATTCTACCACACTTTAGCCATTTATGGTAAAGCTAAACTCAGTTTTCAATAATGAAAAAAACACCCAATCAATTAACAAGGAACATTTTCCTTGATCACACCATCAAGATTGAAATTCTTTTAAATTCTCATTCCACCTTATTGGTATATGCCCTACAAAGAAGAACCATCATGCTCTCCTAAGAGTGCATCTTTGCATCTACCATTATTATCCAAATGATTGCATTATCCCTTACTATATAAATGTGCACTGGTACTACACGTGGTATTCTTGGTAGAGACTGGATTTCCTTCCGCCATAACCAAGCACCCTTGGCTTATTCATTTTGGTATCCATATGAGGTTAGGCCTATCAAGGGTTCGGGCCCAAGATATGCCCAAACTTTGTTAAGGCCAAGCCACACCTCTCTCTCTCTCTCTCTCTCTCTCTCTCTCTCTCTCTCTCTCTCTCTCTCTATATATATATATATATATATATA
>JAOXJP010099542.1:0-14435 GCA_025762735.1 Platanus orientalis | reverse complement strand
CCAAATATGGAAAAGTCAGACCCATTTTCTTAGTTTCACCCTTGCCCTCAAAAAAGCATTTCTTAAACTCTTGGTTTAGAAAATGTCTAGTCATTCAATTCCACCTGGCTTCAGGTAACTACAGAAACCTAATCTCACTAAGCGACCTTGCTTCGAAAAACTCTCAACAACTGCTCGAGAATCTAATGACCAATCTGTCAGCTTCTGTAGCTCAAGGACTCCTCAAGCGTCGAATCCCCCAGATATAATCCATGACGGCATTTTACAGAAGAAGTGATAGCATTCCCTATCCAATATTGTCAAATCGCTCGAAAAATAGTTTTTGACTTAGTTTCCTGCTCAAGTACCATAATCCTATGAAGTCAAAAGTTGTGACTCATTTGGACCAAGGGTCATCTATCATTGGGTGATTCTCGAGTCAATTTTACCATCTTTCCCTTTCAAAATGCATCTGAGATCTTTTCAAGTAAAAAAACCCTGATTTCACCCCTTACCCTTTTCGTAATTTGGTTTTGACTGGACCAGTGTAATCGCAGCATCTACAACTTCTAAAAATGATAGTGACTGGGCCGACTTCCGAGCTCGAGAGCTCACAAGGGGTGACGATAGAGAAAAGGTTTGAAAAATAAAAAAAATCCTTATTTATTAAAATGAGCTAAAGCTAAGATATCTAGCATTAAATGCATTCACACCTTAAGGCCATTTTTGGCAACCCTTGGATTAACATCTTCCCTTATAATTTTTCACCCTCCTCCCTTGGATCTACACCTTGGATTTCAAATCCCTAGAAAACCCATCACACCCCCCATTTGGTATCTCATACCATACCCTTAAAGATTGCAACCAATGGGATTGTCCCAAAAGGCATCTCCCATTCTCCTATTCCACCTCATCAATCCATGCCAACAAACACAAATTAATCTCCACCCTTCACCTCATTTTAGCTAGACACATCCCCACCCTCCACCTCATTTTAGCTGAACTTATCCCCACCCTCCACCTAGCAAAACCTAAATTCAATCCTATCCATCCACCTCATTTAGGATAGAGATCATAACCCTCCACCTAGCTAATCTCAGGATCAATCCCAACCATCTATTACACCAATTTGGGGCTATAAATATCCCTAAATTCGTGCAAGACCAGGTTGGCAACAAAAACCCTAAAATTTCTAAGGCAAAGGAGGAAGAAGAAGGAAAAAAATGAAGAAATTCACAACCCTAGGCCACTTTGGACCTAAGGTAATCCTAAACCTAAGTTCAATTTACCCCCTTCATCACATGTCAAATTAGCATGCTGTTATGTTGCCCAATTCATGCTAGAGCACTACTTTAACTCAGGTTACATAGTAGAGGCTTAACAACCTCTACTTACCTTCATTTTGACCCATTTCAATGCTGATTTTCTTGTGATTTTTGTAGAGGGATTCTTGAGCCCAAATTTGACTATGTTAGACTAGGCATATGTTTTATATACTAGATTTAATTTCATGTTTTTAGGAGTTGTGGAAGGCCTCGAGATGGCCCTCCAAACAGGCCCCTAAAACTGGGTCTTTTGAGACCTAGTTTAATGAATATTTGATGATTTTAGTTTGAATTTTCTATGTATGATCTAAAGTTCAAATTTTTATATGATTTTCATATATATACTGCCTGCTAGCATGCTTAATTTTATAATATTTTTAAAACCCTAAGGGTTTCAAAATTGAGAAATCCATCTGTTAGATTTTCTGCTTACAAATAACGCTTGATTTTTAGTGAATTAAAAATCAGGCGTTGAACAAACAGACATTAGGAGAAAAATCAGGTGTTGAGATTTGGGACCCACCCCAGGGAGCTTTGATTCTTCTCCAGCCCTGACCCATGGTAGACCTAGCCTATGGAATTCAATCATGTGCACACACACCTCTGTGGGCCCTCATTTCTGTCCCAACGCATGAATTTAATTCAAGCATTGGATGTAAATTCAGGCGTTGGAGTGAATTTCTAGCGTTAATCTTGGGCTTAAAAATCATGTTTTTTTTTTATATTTAAATTTAGCTAAGTATAAGTCCACCCTAGGGTCAGTGCATTGACCTACGAGAGATCCTGCCCTTATGGGCCCCACTTTTGTGGCCCAAAAACCTAAGTTGGTTGCTGGTTGAGTACTCAACACCTGAATTTCCCCTGAATTAAATTCAAGCGTTGAACATTCAGGCATCAGACTAAAAAACAGGCATTAGGCCTGTAATAGATGATCATGTGACTTACTTTGGGAGATCATATCTCCACGTGACCTACATCCAAGACCCCTAGGGTTGCATAGTAAAACCCTAGAAAACTTCCCTTAACCTTAACCATGGGTCTCACAGTGTTAGGACCCACCAATGCATCCCAAAAGATTGCACAAAGGTGCTGATGTGATCAGCTTCCCCAATGCTTGATTTTCACCTAGAATTAAAATTAAGGTGTTGAAAAATCAGGCATTGAGATAAAAAATAGGCATTAAGGCTATACGACAGAAAACAAATTTCTTTCCCTAAGGACTCAACTAGTGAACCATTTAGAGGGGCCTATCATCCCTCTAAAGACTTTACCCATAAGGGGTCTCCTGTAATTAGAATAGGACAAAATAAAGAACAGTTTCTGAACTGTTTATAAGCCAACGCCTAATTTGCGCCTTGAATTAAATTTAAGCGTTGAAAAATCTGGCGTTGAGAGTAAAATCAAGCGTTAAGCCTGAGAAAAATCTAGCAAGCTTCTAACTCAACATTAACAATCCATCAAATCTTGTCTCAAACCGATTGCGCTTTTTTGCAATCGATTTCACCATACCAATTGTGAAAAGCGCAATTGGTTTCATTGCCATTTTTTTGCACTTTTACACTAAGGCAATTTTCCTCTAGCAGTTTTTGGGCAGTCTTTTGGACATTCATTTGGGGCAATGTTAAGGACCCTAAACCATGTCTAGGGTTTATTTTAGGCTCACAATATGACATGATATGCATGATATTTACCTTCCTTGGAGTGCCTCTTCTCGGTGTTCTTTCTTAGTCTTGAGTCCTTCTTGGCTTCATGATTCAAACTTGTGAACCCACATAGGACACTTATAAGACTCTTAGCACTACCTTTGCCCAACACATGCTCATGGGATTGACATACATCAACAATCTCCCCCTTGTCAATTCCATGATAAAACTTAAATACACATTTGTATATAAATTACATTGATCCCCACAACCCAAATACTTAGACTCATCAATACACAAGATTAGGAGTGTAGCTCATGCTTCTTGAAAATTACTTGTGCTTTGAGTCAACAACCCTGCAATCATAACCACAAAACAACCACCTTTTTCATGCCAAATGGCTAATAAATAAACAATATATGTGCATAAAGTAAAGTATGAGAGAATATGTGAAACATGCATAAGATGAGTTGTTTTACATTTTAGGTTGATCATATTTAAAATTTTCACTCCCCCTATATTAGTGCTCTCTCACTACATATAAATGAATACACATGGCACTAAGACTCACCCACTTGGGCCTCTCATGGGTGTCCTATGCAAGTCATGTGACTTGTGACTCCTCCTCACTCTCTCATCATCTTCCACAAGTTTGAATGTGGATTTGTAGATATCTCTCCCCCTTTTTGACAAGAATTGACAAGTACAAGTAAACAAAGGGAAATGATATACAATGATAAGTCAAGCATGAGAGAAGAAAGGAACAATGGAACATAATTAGATTAAAAAATATATAACAAGCCTAATGGGCTACATTCAAAGGTCCAAAGGGGACTTGGCCCCAGTATACTTGATATAAAAACTCAAAAAAAGATTTAACAACGAGAGCCCCTAGTGAGCATAGGCAACAATAACAATCACTCTGAGTCACTGCTATCAGCAGCTACAACTTGATCGATCCTCTTGAACTGGTCTGCTCCCTCCTCCTCATCGTCGTTGTAGTAATCCTCATCTCCATCATCCCCCTCATCACCACCATCATCAGCATCATCATTATCCACTATATCATAAACAATGGTTGCCATAGTAGCAGCAACAGTAGTTTGGGCTCCCTCTACTTGAGCAACCCAGCATTGGGGACAATGATGGCCTCTTCATCAGACTGAGGATCTGCACGAAGTCACAGAGACTGGACCTCGAACCCAATCTTGACCTCTGGCTCTATATCTGAACCACTCATTGAGCACAATAGGATGGGGTGCTCAGGGTGGTCAGCATTGTAGTACACCGCCAACTGCTTCTGGTTGGAAGCCAAAGTCTTCTGATTCTTCAAGACTTTGGTCACTTTCCGAACCAGAGTCTGTAGAAGGGACAAGGCAGAGGTGCGAGCAATGGCCTGGTGTGAATGTGAGGGGCCAGCTGTGAGGCCTATGCCCTTCTCAATTAGGCCCATCTTGCATAGGGTGTTGTGACCCACGGCCTTATTGGCCTTTTGTCCCTGAGGTGCCACCTTGAAAGGCCCCTTGGCTACTTGTAGAAGGTGAGTGATGATGGTGGGGTAAGGAAGGCTGCCTGTGGAGTGGGTAGCCTCATGAAAGCGGATCATCGTATAGCATAGAATCATCGGGAGATCGATCTGGATGTTGTTCAGGATCCCATCGATGAGGTATGCCGTATCATCAGTCAACACACTCCGATTTGTGGTCGGAAGTATGTTGTAAGTGAAAACATATGGAGCACCTGGACCATGGGTCTACACTACTTATGGGGAAGTCGATCTGGCGAGTCTACAAACTTCCCAAATAAGTTATACACCATGCCGCCCTTTTGCTCCATAGTGAGGCCATGAATGGAATAGGTGATAGGTGTAGAAGAATGTGGAACTCCAAAGATCTTTGATAGAATAACAGGACTGACTTGAACCGGGGTATTGCACACCATGGTCCAAAATGAGAGATCTTCGTTGTTGATCTCAAACATGTTCACGTAGAACACGTGAACTGCCTCCTCTTGGATGGGCCTAGACACTGAAATGAATGGCATCCAACGACGTCCCTCTAGCCTCTTAGTCAGAAATGCCGTGAAAAGTGCTCGGCATCAACTGTGCGTTTTGTGATAATGGAATGACGAGAGAAGATCCTGTTGTATCTCTCTAGGCTCGTAGCATCTCTACAGGGAGAGTACAAGGTAGTAAGCTTCTTCGACCTCTTCTTTGGTGGAGAATGGGTCACTGACCTCTTGCTTGGGTTATGTGGAGGGTCAAAAGAAGATCCTACTCTAGAAGCGGGAATTTTCATGCATGGAGGCATGATTTCTAGCGAGAAAATATAGATCTGGTGGGGAAGATTCAAGAAAACTCAATGGGAGAGCTCTGGGGAAAAATACGAAAGGTTTGAAGTAGAAAAATGAGGGAAACAAACCGTTCGTGCATTTTTAAATCACATGCGTATACATGGATGAAATTGCCCTCCAAACCGATTGCATTTTATGCAATCGATTTGGCCAAATTGATTGTGCTTTTGGCTATCGGTTTAGAGTGCAATCGATTACAAATAGCGCAATCGATTTAGAAAGTGGATTTTTGCCTTTTTCTCCAATTTTTGAGTGAAACTCCACCTGTAAGTACCACAATCACTCCAATGCATGCAAACCTCCGTGGCTTTCTCCCCAATATACCACGACCTCGAGAGAATCTTATAAGATTCTCCTAGATGGTGCATAATCCGATAACATTCTGAAGATACTCAAACCACTTGGAATCAAGAGGTTTGGTTAAAATGTCTGCTAATTGATCTTCGGTCTAGACATAATCCAATGAAACAATATTTTCTTCCACTAATTGTCAAAAAAGTGGTGTCTTTTGTCAATGTGCTTTGTCCTTGAATGTTTAACAGGATTCTTGAAAATGTCAATGACACTTTTGCTGTCTACAAATAAGCTCATAATGCCCTTCTTCAACTCGTAATCACGAAACAATTTTTTTATCCACAAGAGTTTGGTGCATCCACTACCAGCTGCAATGTATTCAGCTTTAGCAGTTGATATGAATATGAAGTTTTATTTCCTGTTGTGCTAAGAGACAAGATTGTTGCCTATGTAAAAGTAACCTCCACTCGTGCTCTTGCGATCCTCCACATTGCCAGTCCAATCAGCATCTGAGTACCCAACTATCTCAGATGTGGTATCATATGGATACCATAATCCAAAGTCTGCAGTCCCATGGACATATCGGATAATCCTCTTAGATGCCTTAAGATGTGATTCTTTGAGGGAAACTTGATATCTAGCACATGCACCTATGCTGAAGGCAATGTCTGGTCTACTTGCAGTCAAGTAGAGAAAACTCCCAATGATGCTCCTGTAGTAGGTGGAATCAACCTTAGCTCTGTCGAGGTTTTTAATGATCTTATTACTTGTGCTAATGAGCGTATTAGCATGTTTGGATTATCGTAATTCAAATTTAGAAACTAGGTCCCTTACAAACTTGGTTTGGCTAAAAAAGATGCCATTTTTAGTTTTCCTTATTTGTAGACCTATGAAGAACTTCAGTTCTCCTTCCATACTCATCTCAAATTCTGATTTCATTGTTTGGGTAAAACCATGGGACATCTTCTATTGGTAGACCCAAAAACGATATCATCCACATAAATTTGAATAATGAGTATATAACCATTTTGTTTCTTGATGAATAGTGTTTTATCGACACTTCCTCTATCAAAATGGTGATCAAGAAAAAACTTTGTGAGTCTTTCGTACCAAGCCCTTAGAGCTTGTTTGAGACCATACAAAGCTTTCTTGAGCCTGTATACGTAGTTAGATAATTGAAGATCTACAAACCCCTTAGGTTGCTCAAAATATACTTCATCTTAGAGAATTCCATTCATAAATGCACTCTTGACGTGCAATTGATATAGCTTGAATTTCAAATAATAGGCTATGGACAAGATGATCCTGATGGATTCCAACCTTGTAACGGGGGCAAAAGTCTCCTCAAAATCTATGCCTTCAATATGGGCATACCCCTTTGCAACTAGCTTTGCCTTGTTCCTTGTCACTATACCATGCTCATCATGCTTGTTCTTAAAGATCCACTTAGTACCAATGACATTCTTGTCACTAGGCCTTTCCCTAAGAAACCATACACCATTCCTTTGGAATTGATTTAGTTCATCTTGCATGGTTAGGATCTAGTCTGGATCATTTAGAGCCTCTTTAACTTGCTTTGGCTCTATCTTGGAGGTGGAACAAAAATGATTAAGGATATTTTCTATTTGTCTCATTATCTTTACTCCAATTTTAGAATCACCAATAATGTCATCTCGTGATAGTCATTTGGTGAGCCTTTTATCCTTCGGTTGAAGTTGAATTTCCTCAACTTCTTCCTCTGAGCTTAATTGAGAAGATGACTCCTCTTGATCTCCTTGAGAATTTTCAATCTCTACTTGAGACGAGCTCTCATTCTCATGATTTGACAACACTACTGATAGTTTTCCTTGCTTATATGTTGCCTCAAAATCATCCACCATCACATTGATTGACTCCTTTACCGAGTGAGTCCTATATATTGTAGACATGGTAGGCTCTACTGGTTGTAGAGTATCCTAAGAGCATGGCTTCATCGCTCTTCTTATCAAACTTTCCTAAATGTTCTCTATCACGCAAAACATAACAAGTTCTTCTAAATACTTTAAAGTATTTGATTGTTGGTCTTTTTTCACTCCATAATTCATATGGGGTTTTGGATGTTCCCGGTCTTAGGAAGATTCTGTTAGAGACATAGCATGCCATGCTATTAGCCTCAGCCCAAAACTTCTTGGCTATATTTTTGCTCGAAATCATTGTCATAACCATATTTAGAAGAGTTCTATTCTTCCTTTCAGCCACCCCATTTTTTTTAGGAGTTTTGGGAGTTGAAAACTCATGTTTCACCCCAAACTCTTCACACAAACTGGAGAATTTTTTGTTCTCAAATTCTATTCCATGGTCACTTAGAATTCTTTTGATAGTTAAATCTTTCTCAACTTGAATCCATTTGCAAATATTGATAAATTCCTTGAAGGCATCAGATTTCTCTCTTAGGAATGCAACCCAAGTAAATCTTGAGAAATCATCAACAATGACCATGAAATACTTCTTCCCACCTAGACTCTCAGTTCTAGTTGGATTGGCTAAGTCCATGTGAAGAAGTTTAAGGGGTCTAGTAGTCCCAATGGATGCAATTTTCTTGTGTGAGACTTTAGCTTGCTTCCCCATTTGACAACTCTTACATACATGGTTGTCAACCTTACTTAGCTTGGGAAGATCCTTGACAATCCCTTTCTTACTAAGTCTTGCTAGATCCCTAAAGTTAAGATGTCCTAATCTTTGATGCAAAAGATTGGTCTCATCCTTTTGGGTCAAAAGACAAGTGTCTTCTTATTGTGAATGAGGGTCAATGACATAACAATTGTCATATGTCCTTATTCATTCGGCTAGGATGTTGTACTCACCATGATCCTTGATCACACATCCATCCTTGTCAAATTACACTTTGTAGCCTTTATCGCATATTTGACTAATGCTAATCAAATCTTGCTTAAGGCCTTATATATAAAGTACTTTGGTGAGTTGAGGAATGTCAGGGACTACAATCGTTCCTACCCCAAGGATTTTGGTGATGTTTCCATCACCAAATGTGACATATCCTCCTTGTGCTTCCTCTAGCTTGGTGAATAGCTCTTTCTCACCAGATATGTGTCTAAAGCACCCACTATCAATGTACCACCTTGATGATCTTTCGGCTCTTAGTGCGGTGTGGATGACCAAGCACTTTGGATCATCCTTTATAACCCAAACTCTCTTAACTTTATGAAGTCTAGAGGCTTGCCTTTTGGCATTTTGTTGGGTTAGGTCCTTCTTTCTTTGAAGGTTCCTATTTTCAACATTTTGAAAATAGTTAATCTTCTTGATATTCTTCTCACTTGGTGTTTTCTTTGTTTGCATTCTTTAGGACTTAATGTCATTAGCCCATTTTCTACAATCCCTCTTTATGTGCCCTTCCAAGCCTCAATAGTAGCAAGAAAATGTGGGTCTTCTTGGTGCTTGGGATTGCATTACTTTCCTTCTTGATGGTTCATTATAGAAGGATTGAGGGCCTCTTCTAGAATTTTCACTTTGACTAGATTATACTCTAGTCTTCCTAGAAGTGGAGGCTTTCCCTTGAGTTCCTCTATAAGTGGAAGTTCTTTTTGCTTAAAATTTATTTCATGCCTCCTTGGCATAGGAGTATGGTTTGTTCAACCCTTGATCTCCTTTGGAGGAAGATGCTTGGTTGGCTTGTAGTCTACTTCTAACCACTTGAGCATAGGATCTTAATTGAGGTTGCATAAACTTCTCTCAATCTCTACCTTGCCTCATTGGTGCTTTACCTTTGAGTGAGGTAGATGTGTTCTTCTCAACCTTGTTGGACCTTTTGGTAGGTTTACGAGGCTCCACCTTTTCTTTTCCCTTACGTGAGGGTTGTGGAGGTGCTTGAGTAAATCCCTTGGCTTTTACAAAGCCACTCTTGGGTCTTTGATTTGAGGTGGAGGCTATATCCTCGGAATAACCAAGTTCGGTTCTATCACCATGCTCTTTGCCCATTTTGAGCATCCTCTCAAACTTGTCATTTTCTTGTGCAAGCATTGAGATGTTCTCCCTCTTGTCTTCTTCAAGCTCCTTGATTTGCTTGAGGTAATTAAGGGACTTCCTAGTGAGTTGAGCACAAGTCAAGTTGAGAGCCTTATTTCTCTCATTTAGTGTCTTGACTTAGTTCTCTGACTCAAGGATGAGTGAGCTTTCATCATTAGACTCATCATTTCCTTCTTCCAAGGTTTTGAGCTTCTCCTCTAGCTCAAGAACCTTGTTGGACAATTTCTTGTTGTTTTCAAGGAGTTTTTCCTTCTCTCGCTTTCTATTCATTTTTTCCAAGCCTAGAAATATCCTAGAATCATTGATATTTTTTTCTAGATCCACTATTTTTAGGCTCTGTAAGTACCTAATTTTGGCACAACTTCCAGCACCAGCATCTCTCTTTAGGTCAGTAGATGGGCAGAGCAATCCTGAGTTTTTTTTTTTTTGTAATCCAGCCAATTCCAATTGACCAAAATCAACCCCTTTCCTCTTGTCTCATCCCATTTATTTACATGTCTTTATATTTGTATATTTTAAATATTATTTTATTTATTATAGTCATTGTAGTATTATTATAATTATTTTCTTTTTTTACTTTATATATTATTTTATTTTTTAATTATATTTAAAATATTTTTTATTACTTAACTAATGTTTTTATATTAGGTATGTATTTCCTTTTCCCATATATTTAAGTATATATTTTCATTATTATTAATTTAAAGGGTTTGTCACACCCAATTTGTTTGTCCCCTTGTATCCCAAAAGAAGCACAAAATTCATAAAATCACCATGTGTTAGCCTATGGTGTGGGGACACCGAGGAACATACGATTTCAGGTGTAGTTCCCCTCTATTTATTTATTTTTATTTTTATTTATTTTCATCTACTTTTCTTTTATTATTATAATTCTTATATATTTTTTTCTTTCCTTTTTCTTCCTTTCTTTTTCCTTTTCTTTTTTCTTCCTGGCTGCCCCCTACACAGGAGAGGAGATCAAGTAACCCTCCCCTTCTCCTTTCTCTCTTCCTGATTCTCTCTCTCTCTCTCGTGCCCTTTTCTCTCCTCTTGCCTCTCTGTAACTCCCTCTCCTCTCCCTCTCTCCTTGCTCTCTCCTTCTGCCCTCTTTCCCTTTGGCGACCCTCCTCTCTCTCGCCCTCTCTGCTCTCTTTCTCTCTCTCTCTTGGTTTCTCCTTCTCTCCTGCTCTCACTTTCTTCCCCCCTTCTCTCTCCTCCCGCCTCTCTCTCTTCTACCCTACTCCCTCTTCTGCACTCGCTCCCCCTTCTCTCATCTCTCTTCTCGCTCTCTCTCCTCTCTTCCACCTTGATTTCTCTCTCTTTATTCCCTCTTTGCTCACCTGCACCCTCTCCTCTCCTCTCCTTTACACCCTCTTTATCTTTCTTTCTCTATCTCTCCTCTTAGTCTCACCAACGCCCCACTCCCTCTCCTCTGTGCCCTCTCTCTCTCATCCCATTATCTCAGCCTTCTCTCTCCCTGAGGAAACCCCCTGACCCAAGCACCTATGCATCTGCCACTGCCATTGCCCTGCCCTAAAACCCTCTTTCCTCTCACATTTTCTCTTCCCCCAGCACGCCTCTCCCTCTACGTCTTCCTCTTCTTTACGGCACCTCCACTCTCTTCTCTCTCATCTGACTCACCCTCACTTCTCTCTGATCTCTCTCACCCCCCACGCACTCCCCCTCTCTTCACATCTCCCACATCTCTCTCTACCTCTCAAATCCTACCAACCCGACCCTAGACCCTGCCAAACCCTAACTCTTGTCAACCCCTAGATACTTAAACCCTGTAGACACTCAAACCCCTTGCAATCCCAAAACCTGCATACACTCCACCCTTGTTTTGAACAATTTCAAATTTTTTTCTTGTCTAAAAATTGGCCTAGGGAATGCAAAATTGGGGGGGGGGGAGAAGAGCTGGGTCAGGTCCCTGGCTTCCCAACTTGAAGAAGAAGGATTTGGTCTAAAAAATCCCTCAATGTCCCTTTACTTCTTCTCTAGAAATCCCCCTACCCAAGAAACCCTTTGGAGTGTAACCCCCTGTTAAAAGTCCTTTGGCCCTTCAACCAACAACCAACCTATTTTTCATTGATTTTGCAATCTTGCTCTACTTAACTGCCCAAAATGTGACCAGAAAAAAATACAATGAACCTGGTTACATTCCTTCTCTACCCCCCATAGTGAGGATCAAGGAGGAACCAAATGATCACCTGCTTCTCTTCAACGACAGAGAGGACCCTAGTTCAGATGCCCCTCTTTTTCCCTCCTCTCGATTAGGTTCAAGATTTGGAAAAGCCCACTATTAGTTTCCCCATTTTTATTAAAACCACAATCATCCACCCATGTAGAACAGAGAGCTTCATTTTTTCACAAGCCGAATCTTTTGGAGGGCAACTCCAAACCTCAAATCCGACCATCACTCTGCCCTGCTGTGAAAGAAAGCCAGAAGAAGGTTTGAGTAAGTGTGCTACAAAGGGGGAAAGATTTATTTCTCTCCCACGGTTAAGGTACCATCACCTTTTTTTTTTCTTTCTCTCTTGCCTTATTTTTATTTTTCGTTCCTGTCTTTCTTTGCTTGACCTGTATCTAGTTTCTCAGTGGACAAACGCAATGCTAGGATTTAATTGATTCAGAATTTTTTTATATTATAATATTCTTATTTTTTTCTAAAGGCGCATGTTAATATTAACTATGTGATTTGATCATTCATGGATACGTATCTTCACATATTTGGATTATTTTTATATCATTAGAAAATAATTATAGAATATTTAATTTATGCTTTATTCTGTTAGTTATTTATTTTTTACGTGAATTATTTGCCCATTGGTATGAAGTTAGTTTCTACTCCATGGAAATGTTGTATTATTGACTAGTGCATTTAAAAGGGAGGGCTGTGGCATATACAATAGGTCTTTGACTTAGGCTCTGAAACAAAGCTCAATTTTTTTAAAACTTTTGGTTTGTTGAAGGGAATGTAGTAGGTTGCATATTTCAATTTTTTTATGAAAGAAACCTTGGTGGAGGGCTTAATCCATTTTTTATTTTTTATTTTGTCTTCCAACTGAATTGATATCTTTTTGCTTATCTTAGGAATGAGTACTTGAATCCGGGTTATTGCCTTGCACACCGATTCTTTACATTTATATATCTTTTGATTCATATAGTAATTATATTTTATTGTTACTTTGCTGCTGTTCTGGTCCTGCACAAAGTTTTTGCATTTATCATGTTTGTCACGAGTAGCTTTTGTTTTGAATTTTTTTTAATCATGCTATAGACACCGTTTGTATCAAGTTTTCACTTTAAATTTTATAGGACATCAACAAGTTTGGGGTTAGGATATAGGAATGTAATCATGATTCTTCGCTTTGGACTGAGAATGAGGAGTATTGAATTGGTTTGATGATGTGGGTTATAATATGACACTTTTTTTTGGGAGTAGAAAAAGGGGAATTTAGTTTTATAATTACAATGGAGGGGAACAATAAAAATCCACATCATTGAGTCCATATGTTCACCAAAAGCCTAATAAGCCTGAGTGTTTAAGTAAGAAGATTGTTCTAATTTGGAAAAGTGAGGCTCAGTCCAATAGATTGCTTGCATTGATCCATAATCTCCACCCGCAAAATTCTTGTTGATTCACGTCCTTGTGTACATGCCTTTTTTCCTATCATTGAGCATAACAGTTTTTTCTTATGTTATTAATTCTCTTTTTTGTATAATAGACTAGGTTCATCATTGTATGCATGCTAATATCATATCTCATCATTCCCTCCTTTGCACATAAATTTTGTACTTAATTCTCACTATAGTTCACTCTTTGTTGCCTATAACTTTAGCTTATCTATATTTCTAACTAGAATAAATATAAATGCCTTTGTGGTAACCTATTTCTTTATATCCAAATTCAAATAAATTGTTAGATTAATTTACATCCTAGCTAATACATTCTTTAGCTAAGCTTTATTTTAGGCATGCTAAGTGTATAACGATCCATATTGCCTTTACTGTAAAAAATACAATTTATTTGTAATTTAGAAATTTAACTTTATACGAATGTGTGCTATTGTTTGTACATTAACCTTTATTGTTTTCTTGGCTATGATGGGCAATGACAAAGAAATATAATTCCATAAATGTTGTCACTTGATACTAACCGTCATTTTTTCCTTAGTTATGTAAAAAATGTCAAAAGAGATATGTTTATCAACTTAATTCTTTTTAGTTTATTTTCATTCTAGTAAAGGATCTTACTAATTACAAACCATGTTATGTGCATGAGATATTTGGAGGCCTTGGTTATGGCATGATTATGTAGCTGTATTAGCCCGGCTTGATAGGTAATTGACATATATTGATGGCCTCAGATTACTTAGAGAATCTCTAAATAACTTATTTTTATTCTTTCTAAAGTACTATAAATTTTGGTAAATTTAGTAGTGTGCTTATGTTTATTTAGATATAAATTCATGATAGAGACTATGTGATGTTGACGTAGATGGATACGGAGCTGTCAGGAGAACAGTGATGATGTTGTGGATGCATGATATATATTTGAAGTGTTTTCTTGATCTATACACTATCAGGTTATTGAAGAAAGTGATATGGGGATCACTATTCATCCCTAGGGGTTCATGTTCCAGCTGTTATGCTGCCGAAATTTCAGCAAAAATGACATGTGGATTCCCTGCCTAATCTTAATAAAATGAGGTAAAAGGCAATGGGTGAGATGAATAGATAATAAATCAAGTTGACCATTAGGTTGTAACGGGTTTAGAGTAGGTAACCGCGAAAGCGGATGAGGTGGGGTGCCTAA